>CAUYQG010127839.1:0-17639 GCA_963574415.1 Tarsius wallacei
TGAAATGTGGCTAGTGTAACTAAAAATTGAATTATTTACTTTATCTCATGTTTATTCACTTAAGTTGAAGTGGCTACATACACGTGGCTACCATATTGGACAGCAGAGTTTTTTAGTAAAATGAAAATGCTGAGTTCTAAGCATTAAAATATTGAGCTCTGAAGTCAAAATATTTATGTCATTTACATGAATAATTTATACTTATATAATACACTGCCCTGTATTAAAAGCCCAGTCTTCAGCTGGGTGGATTTGTTTCTGGGTTTTTTTTGTTTGGTTTGGTTTGGTTTTTGGTTGTTTTCTTTTTTTCTGAGTTGGAGTCTCACTCTGTCACCCAGGCTGGGGGGCAGTGGCACACTCCTGGCCACCGCAGGCCTCGACCTGCTGGGTTCCGGCGATCCTTCCTCCTCAGCCTTCCAAGTAGCTGGAACTACAGGTACATGCTACTACATGCTACCACCGGCTAACTTTTGATTTATTGTAGAGACGAGGTCTCACCAAGTTCCCCAGGCGGGTCTCGGACCCGCGGGCTCAGGCAATCCTCTCGCTTTCGCTTCCCAAAGTGCTGGGATTACAAGCTGAGCCATCAAGTCTAGCCTGTTTCTGTTTTTCAAACTCCTCTAATCCATGTCTGGAGCATCAGGTACGCTAAATGTACCTTTGCAGAAATTAGGAAAAAGGAGTATCTCTCCACAAGTTGATGGCTTGGCTAATAAACAGCGACTTTAAGTGTACTTCAAAAGTGTGACCCTTTCTCTGGGCCATCCCAGCTCCCGCCAGGGCACGCAGCTGGTGAGACATGGGCTATATTCCATGTCCACTCATCCCCTCATGAAATCACGGCACCCTTGTGCTGTAAAACACATGTCCATTTGCACTGAGTGGCCCTGCCCATAACTTTTTCCCAAAACTGAGACAAGTGCTGACCATTCAATCACAGCAAACCTACAAGATCCAAATTCTCTTTACCTCTTACTGTATCAGCTCCTTAAGACTACAACTTCCTTGAAGGATCTGAACTTTCTGCCTTTCTTTCCTCCATAATGATTCTCTCAGCTGGTGGTATAGAAACGCCTGCCTCAGAACATTGGTTTGAGGATTAAACAAGGTGATTTGTACACAGCACTGAGCTTTTGTCTAGCCTTGAGTTGGGTGCACAGTAACTCTTAGTTCTTCTTCCCACGTGGACGTGATGATATGTATGTTAACAGGACACTGTTCCTATGACTGTGTCACTAGCTACCTGCATGTTGATAATGTTCAGCAAAGCTTTAGAGAAGCAGGACCTGAGCATAATTCGAAAGTTTGTGTGTGTGTACATGCATCTGAATTCAGGGAGAAAGTTTATTAACTGAATTTAACCACAGGACTTAGTTCAACACCCCCTCCTGACTTTCCTAGTTCTGTCAGCAATCAAAAAAAAAAAAAAAAATTCAATTCATGTGTCTTATTTTCTTGAACTCTGTGCCTTGTTCAAATTAGCCCCATTGAAGAGATAAAAATTGAGTCTCAAATATTTTAAGTGATTTACCCAAAGTGATACAACTTGAGGCCCAGTACAGTTCTTGTATAGATCTTAAGTCTAGTTTTTTTTGACCAGTCTCTAGTTACCTAAATATAATATGCCAGTAATAACATATTTGTCATTAATCTGTCACAATTAATACTAACCCAACATAAAGTATAAACTAAGAAAGAAGTTTGTGTGTGGTTTGATTAGTCAACAAACTCACCTCATTAGAATTTCTTTAGGAACGAGCCTTTACTGTCACAGACATTCTGAACTCAGAGTCTAAGAAGGCATGAAATTCCAGCTCCTAGATTTACACATGAGTGGCAAGGACTCTTTTAGATTGAGTGATCCAGTTTCCTTCCTGAATCTTCTTTTGACCAGCGTCAAACCTGATAGATAACTGGTCAAGCTATGGTTATTTCTCTATATGAGAAATAGAAGAAAAAAAAACCCTAGTTTCTTAAGGGACTGATCCTTAAGGCTTAGACTTATTTGCAAGGAAGGAAAGATAAATTTTTCTACATATTTCATTAATACCCAATGCACTAAATAAAACTCCAAGCACAGCACACCCACTTTTTGGTAATGCGTATATACATTCTTATTTTGGTCTCTTTTGAATCAAATGGGGCAACTGAAAAGGAAGTCTGACCTATTTTAGACCCTAAATTAAAGATGACCAATTTAAAACCAATCAACACAGTATTTATAAATAAAACAAGATTCAGTTGAGCCGGTAGTACTTCCTCCCTGTCTCCCACTCTCTGAAGTGTTGCAAGCTTACCTTCAGGCCTAAAAATAGGACAGCCTTGCTGAGTCATTAATACATTTTACCCCTATACCTCACAAGAACTTAAAATTCTTGACAACAGTACTTAAAAGCTTGTCTTCTTGAGCCCACACTCTTGTCATGGAACCAGACCCAAATTCCATTGTGGTTACAGAAAACTATTGCTGGCATATCAGATCATTGCCAGTGACCTAGAGGCACCCACTTACTTTGACCCAGAGAGAGAACTTGCCTTCTTACAAAAGTAGAAATGAGGTTGTCTACCATTAGTTCCTGCAGTCACCAAATTTCCATTATCAGTGATTTGTTTTGAGAAGAGCCTTTCCTCTTATAGGAATGCATCCATTCAGATAAACTGTCAGGGCTGGAAGGGATTCAGAGGTCATAAAATCCAAGCTCCTCATTGTATACCTGAAATAATAAGTCTTATATGTAACTAGTTTTGTTTGTTTGTCTGTTCTTTAACTCCAGAGTTCTAGTTGTCTTTCTATTGTAATTCCTCAACTGGATAGCAAAATTAAACCCAGTGGATAACATAAAAAATAACTTGTAGTCACAAATTCACTGGATCAATAGTATTCAGCATGAGTTTGTGCAAGTTTCTATACTGGATACTAGCTATGCAACAAGAAACCCAAGTGGCATGATTTCTGCTTTCTCAGGACTTTGTTTAGTGGATTGCACAGACAATAAGAAAAGCAACTATGATCCTGTGATACTTATGCATGAAGGAAGCAAAGGGATGCCCTTGGAGCATATGGGCACAGAAACTGGTAGAGAAGGAGAGCTAAAAGTTTTCTAACCTGGATTCAGACATCGAGGAGGCTTTCTGGACAAAGTTATACCTAACATATGACTTGAATGCTGATTTAAGAGTTGGCCTGGAAATGAGGATAGAAGGAAAAACAAAGAATGTCCCAAGCAAATCCAAAGAAGCAAGTGAAATAAGACAAATTTGATGAACCAAAATCCATTCAGTCTACAGGAATCCATGTAGTCTAGGGCAGCAAGGTGAACTACAAGGTGGCAATAACGGAGATGGAGAACAAAACGAAAGAGAATTTCTTAGACGAAAACATTGGCAGTGTTGTATGATGGATTGGATTGGAGTTGGTCAAGGAACAGGACAAAAAGAAGTGCAAGCAAGAGCCAGATGATAAAATGTGTTATTATACTCTGCATTAAGGGGTTTGAACTTACATCTAAGAGTTTTGGAGCCCAATACAGAGTTTTAACATCAGGAAAAAATTACTGTGGTTACATTGCATGTGAAAAGTGGATTGGAAGAGACTAGACTTAAGGCAAGGAAGTCCGTGAGGAGAGGCTGCTCAGGCATCCAGGCAAGCAATGTGGTAGTCTGAACTAAATGGTGAATGAATTTCAGAAATATTTGTGCAGTGTAATGGGCAGAACTGTGATTTTACCAGGGCAAACAAGATTACTCAAGGACTTACCCCTCCTCCCAAACACACGTCTCTCTTGCCCCACGGCCCATAAACAGTGCAAGACAGTAATGAAGCTCCCAAGGCAAACCACCCATCCTCCAATGCTGCCAGTAAGAGTCTTCAAGGCTTACGTGATGAAGGCTAACAAAAACCTTCCTTTCTCACTAGTGTTCATCCAGCAGATATTTACTGAGGGTCTGCTGTGTTTCAAACATTATCCCAGGTTCTGGGAATAGAGAGAAAAGGGACACAGTATCCACACTTAAGTAGTCCAGTATTGTGCTAGAGACAGATATGTAAGCAGATAAATATTAAAAAATACCATAAGTGAAGCGGCGCTAATACTGAATGAGTATACAAAAACACATCATGCAACTAAGGACATCATTAAGGACCCCATGGATACCTTCATAAGCTTCCAGCGCTATTTCATGGAAATGAGTAAAAATACATAGAAGAAAGGAGGAGGAGGGAGTTGGGTATCAATGAAGGCATGAAAGTAAAGAGTGACATGGTTTCTGGATGAGGATATAAGCAATATTGTGCAACTGAAGCATACAGCAAGAGGCAGAGAATTGTAAGACAAAGGCCAAAGGATTCATAGGGATGGCCTGGGGGACCCTGCTAAGAAGCTTGTGTTTTAACTGCTGGACAATGGGAAGCCATTGAAAATAGCAAAACAAAAGTCTAGTGGAATCCGATTTTTATTACAGTATATGTACAAAAGATATGACTTGAGGATGTATATCTAAAAGTAAGGATGTAAGTCTGGAGGCTCTTGACATAGAAAACAAAATGATCAACACATGACCAATGGTGGCAATAATAGAGATGGAGAGCAAAACAAATGAGAGAATTTCTTAGAAGAAAACATTGGCTTTTTAAATAATGGCCATTCTGCTGGTGTGGATGCAGAGAAAAGGGAACATACTAATGTAAATTAGTACAATCTCTATGGAAAGCGGTATGGAGTTTACTTGCTAAAAGTAGATCTACCATTTGACCCAACAATTCCACTACTTGTTATCTATCCTAAGAAGCAAAGGCCATTATGTAACAAAGAAAGTTGTGTCCACATATTCATTGCAGCACAATTCACTATCGCAAAGACGTGGAATCAACCGAAATATCCATCAACCGATCAGTGGGTACTGAAAATGACCTGGTATTTCTACACCATGGAATATGCTGCAGACCCTAAAAACAAACAAACAAAAAAAGAAGGAAATCATATCCCCTGCAGCACATGAATGGAGCTGGAGATCACCATCCTAAGTAAACTGACTAGGAAACAGAAAGCCAAACACCACACATTCTCACTCATACGTGGAAGCTCAATGGTCACAAGGATGGAAATATCAGACACTGGTGTCAATAATAAGAGGTGGGGGGGACTAGGGTTCAGAAGCTATCTATGGGACACAATGTTCACTATCTGGGGAATGAGCCACCTGAGACCCAATCCCCACCATTACACAATATGTCCAGGTAACAAATACGCATGTGTACTCCTCGAATCTCAAAAAAAAAAAAGTTAAAACTTAAAAAAAAAACATTGGCAACATTTTGTGATAGATTGGATTGGAGTTGATCAAGGAACAGGACAAAAAGAAGTACAAGCTGTTTCTGACTTGAGAGAAGGAATAGGTCTAACCATTGAGATTGAGAATACTGAAGATTTTATTTCACATATTGTGTTATAGATGTCCAGGTAATATACAGCAGGAGATCTAGCATGTTGATATATATGTGAGTTCACATCATCAAGAAGATATAAGCTTTTGAATTATCAGCATATGGGTGGCAAAAACTTCTTAGGAAAAAAAAATGGAAGTATCTATATGTTTATTGTATAATTTATCAAAAACATACTGATACTTTCTTTTTTAAAATTTATTTATTTATTATAAAGATGTGGCGTACAATTCAGGGTTAGGTATGCAAACATTGGTCATGCAGGTACCCTTGTTGATGAGGTATGCCCCTCCCTCCCCTAGCAGTTTCCCTCAACTGCCAGTCCCACTCCCACTCCCCTGACAGTTTTCCACTACTGCCAATCGCGTTCTTATAGCATTATAATTGTTCAAGGTCACCTTACGAGTGAGAACATATGGAACTCGGTTCTTTGTTTCTGTGATAAATCACTAAGTATGGTAGACTCCAAATCCATCCAATTTGCTACAAAGTCCGAAGTGATTTTAAGATGCATCCCACTTCCAGGAACATTCAAAGTGAAGAAAAAGTGAAACTAAACATGGCATTTGCCAAATAAATTCTGTGAACTATAGAAATACAAGTAAGAAGCTCTATGCATGCATGTAGGTGAGTTAGTAGACAAGTAGGCATATTCTGTGTTCAGTATGTCTATGAAAAATGAGATACCCACATCAGATTGTTTATAGACTGGCCTCCTTGAGAGCTTTAGAGGTGAAGCAAAGATGTTGTACTCTGCTTTCTTCTGCCCCCTGCCTTTGGAGGGATGGGATGAGAAGAGGGAGATGGCCGTTGCTTACATGGAGGAAGCTTGACCATCTCTTACTCTTGGACTTTGGCACTTCTTTCTTCAGTTGCCTCCCCTCTCACTAGAATATCTGACTGAGTTTATATAGGACATTTAAGATCCCGATTCCACTAATGCTGGAGGAATCCATAAATCTTATCTAGTCAAATTCCTTTATTTTATGTCTTTGATGTCCATAGTAGTGAGAGGAAATTCATTGATAGTCACACGTGGACAATTATAAAGCAGAGTAAACTGAGTAGGCACTCCAGTGAAAGGTCTTAGGCTAAATGCAGGGGATACTAAACTCATGCTGTACACATCTTTAATACACATGGTATGAAAGCATCTGTCATGACTGAATTGTGTCCTCTTCAAATTCATGTTAAAATCCTAATGCACAGAACTTCAGAATGAAAATTTATTTTGAGATGGGGCCTTTAAAGAGGCAATTAAGTCAAAAGGCTGTTGGGTGAGCCCTCATCCAAACTTCTGGCATCCTTATAAGAAGAAGAAATTAGAAGATAGAGACACCACTGATACTTTCTACGTGTATAGGAACATTACATAGAGGAGAAAAGTGACAAGAGCTGAATCCTGGCTTCTAAAAAGACTAATATTCAAAAGATGAAAAAAGGCAGAAGTAGCTAAAAATGAAACAGAAAAGAAATCATCAGACAGTTTCAAAACGAACAAAGAGTGTGGGTAAAGAGAAGCAAGATGAATAATTCCAGTAAAATAAGAAAAATGACCTTTGATTCAACACTATAAAATTCACTGATGATACTAGTGAAAGCAGTGCCACCAAGGTAGTCATTAACACGGACCACCCATGTTGGCCTCAGCATACCCTGCAGCCAATTACCTTAGAGCATAGATCTTGGTCCCTGTTCCTCCGTAACTGGGAAAAGGAATTGGATCAAATACAATGGTTGCTAAATGCCTTCTTCAGAAAGCCATATGTTTGAACTAGATGATCTTTGATATTCTTTAAAGCCCAGAAATTCTATGATTGTTGGGATGCATAATCTTTCCATATCTGTACTATTGCAAATTTAAGAATCTTCACTATTGAACCTATTTGATGCATAAAGAAGAGTCAGGAAAATAAGTTCAGATATTAAATTAACCTATGTATTTGATTCCTACATTTTGAATATCGAGTGGTAGAAATAGGGATAGTAAGGAATACCAGCTCTATCTGAAACATGTTAATCTATCCAGTTGCTGTTTAGTGAGCAAACGTTTAGACAGCAAGGGATATCTATATATCATATAATGTCTTAAATGTTGTCTTGTATGATGTATGGGTTTTATTTTTCCTTTGAAGCTAGCCAAAGTAAAGGAATTCTCCAAGGCAATGTTTAAGAAACTCGAAGTCTTCTATAATATGAAAAAGGCACTGGAATAGGAATCAAGGTAATGAATACTCTAACCAACACTAACTTGTTAGGTTGTCTTAGGTAACCTATTTACCCTTGTGGACCTTAGATTCTTCATCTATAAAATCTGATTGGACTAGATAACTTCCAAGAGACCTTCCAACCACTAGTCTGCATAATTATAGGCATGAATACATACTATGACTGGCTAAGACCATTGATATACAACTCTATTATCTCCTAGGATACTCCAAGGACTCCAGAAAGTCATATGATCTACCCTGTTCTTTGTAAAGTCTTGTATTTCTTCCAAGGAGGAAAGCAATGTGAGAAGTAAAATTTTTGTTTTCCTTCAAGATGAGAAAACTCACTTATAAATCTGGGGCAAAGCATATTACTCTTACGGTGAACGCTCATCAAGCAATTGACTTCATCCAAAAAAAAAGGTCCTCAGAGAAACAGAACCTTTATCAAAAGTTTTTCTCTTATACCAAGTTGCAGTCATATTGTTTAAAATGCATCTCATTAAATCACAGACCTTATTCTAGGCCTGAGAGGGTTTTTCATGAGTGGAATTGTAATGTTCTGCCAGTCCTCTGGAAGGAGACCTCAGAGAGTTTTAAATAATTAAATCATTTACACTTCAGAAGCAGGAAATAGAGTGAAAGTCTTTCAAACATATCTTGTTTTTATAGGCTTATCAGAAGGTTGACATAAAGCAATGAAATAGCAAAAGAGATAATTATCTAGAAACACTTGGACATAAAATATAAAAAATCCAATTATCCAGCACCTGAAAATTCTATTTTAGAGTTTTGTTTTCATTTAAAAGTAACATCAGTGAATTTTAGAACATTACAAACAGAAAAAAAGGGAGAAACTTTATCTTCCTTTTTTCACTTTCCCAAAAATCAAATAAATGGTATGAGGGAATAGAAGAGAAAAGAAAAGAAGATTTTTATTTACTTGAAAAACTTACTGAGGATGAAAATAATAATGAATAGGTACCATTTATGGAGCACATTGTTTGTGCCTGGGACTGGAAAAATCCAGTCATAACCTTTCTAGATACAACCTAAAATGGCCCTACAATCAGGTTAACTTAATCCATAGCTACCTGAAGACTACATTGACTCTCTAAAATGTGAATATTTGTCAAATGTTAAAGGGAGAACTACATATCAGTGGGGAAAACGAGAAGAGTGAATGTTAATATGAATTATTTAAATCAATATAAGAAAACGGATCACCTTACGAAGGCTGTGATAAAGAAATATTTGAAGTACTAAAATTTTTACTTTCTTAGACAATTTTCTTGATAATGTTCACAAACCTGCCTTCTTAACTCATTTACTTTGATTTTCTTCTCTCACATACTCTTATATTCTACTCTCCAAATGCTCCAACTCTACTAGATTCTTTCTTGTTCCTTGTCTTATGTTGGGTGTTTAAAAAGATCACTAAAAAAATATTTGGGAGTAGGCAGTATATTGGGAAGGATCCAAGGAAGGAAGGCTAGTGGTGTAGTAAGGTAAAATCAGAAAGGCAAAAATGCTAAAGCTAGATACCTGGTCATAGAAGATAACTGGTACCCAAATTCCAATTCCAGTTCCACTTGTAACTGGGAGGTGTGAGACTATATCTTAGAATTATCACATTTAAAAAATGTAAAGCTAGAATATTTAAACTCCAGCTCTGTCTATCATTGACTGAGGACTGCTCCCAAGTGCATGAATCCCACTTGCTTGGTGTCCTGGTCAAGAGAGAGTCATTAAGTGGGGAACTGCAAGTACTTGCAGTGGGAAATGGATCTTAATGGCATGTGAGTACTGAAAGGATATGAATGGGTCACAAGCACCATCCCCGACATTTCTCACATACATTCTATATTTCTAAAATCCTGTACCTATGTGCATGCTGTTTCCTCTGCCTAAAGTGCTCATTTCTTTCCTTCTTCTGTTATTTCTCCTCCAACATTAAAAGTTTATATTTTTTTCAAATTTTAATCCAAATTCACATATTTTTGTGATGTTGAGGCCATATAACAGTTTTGTTTATGGAGAAATAGCATAATAGCTAATATTCACTAAATGCTTAATAAATACTAATCATCTTCTAAGGTAGGCACATTAATATCTCCATCATACTGTGGAAAAGCTATGTAGCACCTGAGATATCAAAGATAGTTGGTGATAGAGCAAGGATTCATGCCAAGATAGCCTGTTTCTAGAACCCATGCTCTAAAATACAATATCCCAAAGACATATAAGATGTAGCAAACTGCCCCCGGAGAACTCAGCATCTAAGTTTGGGGACACAGGTTATTCACAAGATAAGACATATCTGGTAAGTGACAAACGAATAAGATACATATCAAGTATTCTTTTGTACAAACCAAGAGAGGGTAGATAAAAGAAAATTAACTATAGAAACCAATAGTAAGAGATTCAGAGATAGAAAACATAAAAAGAAATACTAAGGTTAAAAAAAAAACAAGAATATCCAATATGCAGCATCTATTAGTTATATAAAGAAAATAGAGAGCACTGAAAAATGTCACTATTCCAACACAAAATGGTTGTACATGTAGTAGAACTGACTTAAGACCTATTTCTCAGATTAAGAAGCATCCTGAGTGCCAATAAAAAGAAATAAATTTACTCCTAGACATACCTATGGTGAAACTGCAGACCACCAAAGATATAGATATTTTGAAAATAATCTGAGAGCAAAGACAATAAACTAAAAATTAGCAAGAATTAGATTGACAGCAGGTTTCTCCAAAACAATCATAGAAGCCAAAAGGCAAAGAAATATTTCAAAGTGCTGAAAGAAAATAACTATCGACTCAAAATTATCTGCCCATCTAAATTTATACGATCTGTAGAGAAACCAGAGTATGCTGCCCATCTAAATCATTGCTGAAGAGTAAAGGCAAATAAAGGACAAACACGTGGACTTTGCAGCAACTTGGATGGATTTAGAGTCTATCACACTCAGTGATCTATCACAGAAACAAAGAGCAGAGTACCACACGTTCTCACTCACAAGCAGACCCTGAACAATTACCATAATACTTTAAGAAAGGGATTGGCAATAGTGGGATACTACCAGGGCAAGGGTGGTGCGGGGGACAGAACATCAATAAGGGTACCTGATCTCAAACCAGGCAAAATAGGGACCAAAGGGAGGCCCAAACTTTACCTGTGTGATGACCACTTGTATACCTAATCCTGAATTGTACCCCACATCTTTAAAATAAAAAAGAAAAGGAAAAAAAACCAGATGGGCATGATGGTGTGTGCTTGTAGTAACAGCTAATATGGAGGCTGAAGCGGAAGAATGGCCTGAGCCGAGGAGGTCAAGGCTGTGGTGAGCCATGATTGTGCTACTGCACTCCAGCCTGGAGGACAGAGTGAAACCCCAACTCAAAAACAAAAAAAAATGTAACTGCTTTATTGAGGTATAGTTGATACACAAAAACTGCACATATTTAATGTATACCATTTGATGAGTTTAGACATATGCAAACACCTGTGAAATCTTCACTACAATAAAAGTAATAAATATATCCATCACCTCCAAAAGTTTCCTACTGTTCATGCCCCGCCTTTTTGATGAGAACACTTAACTTGAGATCTACCCTCTTAACACATTTTTGGTGTACAATACTGTATTGTTAACTATGACACTGTCTTATATAGCAGATCTCTAGAATTTATCTTGCTTAACTGAAACTTTTTTTTTTTGAGTCAGGGTCTTACTCTGTTGCCCAGGCTGAAGTGCAGTGGCACGCTCACAGCCACTACAGCCTTGACCTGCTGGGCTCAGGTGATCCTTCTGCCTCAACCTTGCATACTGGAAACAGAGGCGCACGCCACCACGCCTGGCTAATTATTATTTTTTTTGTAGGGATGAGGTCTCACAAAGTTGCCCACGTTGGTCTTGAACCCCTGAGCTCAGGCAATCCTGTTGCTTCTGCCTCCCAGAATGCTGGGATTACAGACGTGAGCCACTGCATTCGGCTGCTTAACTGAAACTGTATACCTATTGAACAACTCTGTTTCTCCCTTCCCCCCAGCCTCTGGTAACCACCATTCTACTCTGTGCTTCCATGACTTTGACTATTTTAAAAACTTTATATCAGTGGGATTATCAGAAACACATAACTTATTTCACATAATATCCTCAAGATTCATTTTTGCAAATGGCAGGACTTCCTTCTTTTTAAGGCTGAGTAATATTCCATGTTATGTATATGCCACGTTTTCTTAATTCATCCTTCAGTGGACTTTTGGGTTGTTTCCATATCTTGGCTACTGTGAATAATGAACATGGGAGTGCAGCTATTTATCTAATTATAGTGATTTTATCTCCTTTGGATATACACTCAGAAGTTGGATTGCTGGATCATCTGGTGGTTCTGTTTTGTTAATTTTTGAGGACCCTCCCTTCAGTATTCTGTAGAGGTTGTGCCATTTTATATTCCTACCCACGGTGTCCAAGGGTTTCAATAACCTCACTAAGATTTGTTATCTTTTGTTTTCTCTATAATAGCCTTTGTAACAGGTGTGAGATGAATCATCATTGTGGTTTTGATTCACAATTCTCCGATGGTTTGTGATTTGAGCACCTTTTCATGTATGTGTTGGCTATTTGTCTTCTTTGAAGAAATGTCTATTCAAGTCCAGCCCATTTTAAAAATTGGGTCATTAGGTTGTTTTTTTTTTTCCTATTAAGTTTTAGGAGTTTCTTCTATATTTTTGAGATTAGCTCCTTATCATATACGTGGTTGGCAAGTTTTTTTTTTTCCCATTCTATAGGTTGCCTTTTCAGTCTGTTGATTGTTTCCTTTGCTATCCACAAGCTTTTTAGCTTAATGTAGTCCCACTTGTGTATTTTTGCTTTTGTTTCCTGTGCTTTTGGTGTCATACCCAAGAAATAATTGTGAAAATCAAAATCAAGAAGCTTCTCTCCTGTTTACTTCTAGAAGTTTTATAGTCTCTGGTCTTGTGTTTATGTTTTTAATTCATTTTGAGTTAATTTTTGTGTATGGTTTAAGATAAGGGTCTGATTTCCTTCTTTTGCATATCCAGTTTTTCCAAGTCATTTGTTGAGATACTATCCTTTCCCCATTGTATATGCTTGGTACCCTTGTCAAAGATCAATTGACTACGCATTGTGGGTTTATTTTTGGGCTCTCTATTCCATTGGTCTATATCTGTCTTTATGCCTATATCATACTGTTTAATTACTGTAACTTTGTAATATATTTCAAAATCAGGAAGTGTGATGCCTCCAACTTTGTTCCTCTTTCTCCAGATCCAGTGCCTTTTGTAGCTCCATGTGAATTTTAGGATTATTCTCTGTAAAAAATTCCATTGGGATATAGCATTGAATTTATAAATTGCTTTGGGTAGCATGTTATTAAATTAGTTAACATTAGTTTTAGCAATATTAGTTTTTCTAATCCATGAACACAGAATGTGTTTTTATTCGTTTGTGTCTTGAAAGAAGGCCATTTATAATTGATAAACCAGGCTTAGGACTCTACTGCCAGTCACTCATAATTTTGCCGTAACCTCACTATTACCAAATGTTCTAGCTGGCATTACTTTGTTCTGCAATCACAGGATGCACATTTTTTTCAACCGGAAATTTTGCTAATTTATTACAAGGATAACTAGGTAAATTTGTGTGGATCAATGCTAATTCATTATAGCTAGAAAAAGAACGGAAAACACATGGTGATTTAATATCTTCTGTACAAAGGATATTATTATGTGTGGTCCCCAGTTTTCCTCTTTGTCACTTATATCTTATTTATACACAGCCCAAAATGTTTTCAGTTGAATGTATTCACCATAAAAATGTCTGTAGAGATAATTTATTACAGTAAAAACTTGGTTGTTGGGCGTTCAGCCAGATGGAAATTGTGGTCAGAAGTTGAAGGGAGCTTTTATATCTTTGAGAAACATGAGGTTTAAAGAAAGTTTTTGTGGAGAACTGTTATTGGGAGTTAACAAACGGGAAATTCCAAATTGAAATTAGTGCTCAATAGTAAATTATAATAAAATCTATACTTCCAGTGGCTCAGGTGAGACCGGGCAGGCAATTACAGGAGGGAAATAAAATCCAACACATTAGGTGCAGTGCACACATGATGTACTCTGTGCATAAGAATAGCACACGAGCAACTGAAAAAACCTCACTCCATTTTCTACATTCCCATGATGCTCTATTTATAGCCTTAGCATTCATGCTCATTATATTAGATTTACATTATATATATGCATGTGTATTTTGTATTACGTTGTAGAAGTAAAGTAACTTGAACATGATATTTTTTATAAACCGAAATGAAAATCAGCCATAATTTCATAATTTCGCTCCACAAAACGATCACTGATTATGTGATCTGGGATTTTTTTCTCATGTATTTTCCATATATTTATACTCTACTATGTACCCCCATCCAACACAGACACATTTGGGATGATTTTTTTTTTTTTTGAGTCAGGGTCTCACACTGTTGCCCAGGCTGGAGTACAGTGGCACAATCACAGCTCACTGCAGCCATGACCTCCTGTGCTCAGGCAATCCTTCTGCCTCAGCTTCCCAAGTAACTGGGACTACAGGCACATACCACCAGGCCCATCTAAGTTTTTTATTTTTGTAGAGTTGAGGTCTTGCTGTGTTGCCCAGACTGGTCTCAAACTCCTGGGCTTAAGCAATCCTTTCGCTTCAGTCTCCCAAAGTGCTGCCATGTTGTGGTATTTTTCTTTTCTTTTCTTTTCTTTTTTTTTTTTCTGTTGGAGTCTCTCTCTATCACCCAGACTGAAGTGCAGTGGCCGCTCCCGGCCATCGCAGCCTCGACCTGCTGGGCTCCGGCGATCCTTCTGCCTCAGCCTTCCAAGTGGCTGGAACTACAGGCGCACGCTACCATGCCCGGCTAATTTTTTTGATTTATTGTAGAGATGAGATCTCGCCAAGTTGCCCAGGCGGGTCTCGAACCCACGGGCTCAGGCAATTCACTCACCTCAGCCTCCCAAAGCATGGGATTACAGGCTGAGCCACCGAGCCTGGCCTGGTATTTTTCTATACTTGTTTCTTAGGCACTTTGCTAGTGCTTGTTAATGAGATGGCTACAGTCCTTACCCTCAACAAAGCTTACTGTCTAGTGCAGAACAATGTGAACAAGTAACTCAAAATAATTACCAGTGTGCTGAACATCAGGAAACAGAAAACACAGAGTGCGAGGGAGTGAATGGGGGAAGGGTCACTAGTCCTGGGGTAATAGGAGGGCCTCTCTGAGAAAGTGTATCATTTAGGATACTTCCAGCTTTAAGTAATAAACTCACAGTAACAACTAAAACTGGATTACACAATCAACACATTGGTTATCTCTACTCACAAGACGCTTAGAGAAGGGCAGTAGCAGAACTGAAGGAAGCCATGTCTGACACAGCTTCTCCAGTGTTCTTTTGGCTTTCTCGCTACGGTCACAGATACCTACAGCAGTTCCAAAGTCATATCCTCCTGTGCTGATGTCCAGAGGCAGAAAAGGGAGAGTTTTTCCCTGTGTGTCTCTTTTAAAATGTGAAGAGTCTTTTTCCAAAAGACCTCCCAGAAAATTTTGACTCTTTTTTTCCTTGGGCCAGAATAATGCCACATGTATGTTTCCAACCCAGTCATTAGTAAGGAAAATGGAATTACCTTGAGGCTTAGAGGAATCTAAATTCAGTCCCCGGGGGTAAGGAGTCTCTTTGTCCCTGAAATACACTGTCATCTAATAGTTGAATAAAATCAGAATTGTATTAGCTAGGAAGAAGAGGACACTAAGTAAATTATGATGTATCCATACAGTGAAATCCTAATCAGCAGTTTAAAAAGAGCCAGGTCTATATGTATTGATAGAGCATTCATTTAGTTTATATTAAATGAAGGAACAAAGGCACAGTACATTGTATATGGGTTGCTACTATTTGTGTAAAAACAAATTTTAGAAAATGCTCTCTCAGATGCTGCTACTTAGAATACTTCCTTACAGGCTGAGCCACCAAGCCTGGCTGATATATGACATTAAAAAAAAGAGAGAGAGAGAGAATACTTCCTTTAAGGACCTAAAAATCTGTTTATAGTATTGGCTCTGGAGGTGGGAAAAGGATAAGACAGAGATTTATAACTTACTATATATCCTCTTGTACTGTTGGGAGTCTTTCTCCATGGCCATATAGCTATAATTTATTTTTGTATTTGTTGTATAGAGAAACAAAGTAGAAAGACATAAAATACTTAAACTAAAATGCCAGGATACTTTCTATTTATGTAATGCTTTCTGTTTGTATAAATGCTTGTCTGATTCCTTTAATTTTTACAGTAATTATTTTACAATATTCATTTAAATTTTTTTTTTATTTTAAAGATGTGGGGTACAATTCAGGGTTAGGTATACAGATGTTCATTATGCAGGTAACCTTGTTGATGTGGTGTGCCCTCACTTCCCTGGCAGTTTCCCTCAACTGCCAATCCCACCCCCCTCCCCTGGCAGTTTCCCACTACTGCCAATCCCTTTCTTTGTATTATGATAAGTGTTAAAGGTCCGCTTATGAGTGAGAACATAAGGTACTCTGGTCTTTGTTTCTGTGATAAATCACTGAGTATGATAGACTTTAAATCCGTCCAAGTTACTGCGAAGTTCATATGTTTGTCCTTCTTTATGACTGAATAATAGTCCATTGTGTATATGTGCCACATTTTTTTTATCCATTTCAGCTTCAGTGGGCAGCATGGTTGGTTCCATGTTTCTGCTACTGTGAATAGAGCTGCAACAAACATGTGTGTGCAGGTATCTTTTTTGTAGAGTGATTTGAGTTCCTCTAGGTATATTACCAATAGGGGGATTGCTGGGTCATATGGAAGGTCAATTTCTAGTTCTTTCAGAAATCACCACACTGTCTTCCAAAGAGTGGTGCACTAGTTTGCGTTCCCACCAGCAGTGTAGAAGCATTCCTTTTTCTCCACATCCTCACCAGCATCTGTTGTTGTTTGTTTTATTAATGATGGCCATTCTTACTGGGGTTAGGTGGTATCTCAATGTGGTTTTGATTTGCATTTCTCTGATGGTGAGTGAGGCTGAGCACTTTTTCATGTGTCTGTTGGTTGCCTGTGTATCTTCTTTTGAGAAGTGTCTATTCCTGTCTTTTGCCCACTTTTTAATGGGGCTGTTTGTTTTTTTCTTTTGGCATGTTTGAGTTCCTTGTAAATCCTAGATGTTAGGCCTTTGTCAGATACACAGTTGGCAAATATTTTTTCCCATTCTGTGGGCTGTCTCCCTGCTCTCTTGATGGTTTCTTTTTCTTTGCAGAAGCTCATCAGTTTGATGAGGTCCCACTTGTCTATCTTATTTCTTATGGTATGGGCACTTAGGGTTTTGATAAGGAATTGGTTGCCAGTTCCAATTTCCATAAAGGTTTTCCCTGCATTTTCTAAGATTCTTATAGTTTAAGGTTTTATGTTTAGACTTTTGATCCATTTAGAGCTGATTTTTGTGCATGGTGATAGGTAGGGGTCCTGTTTTAATCTTCTGCGTGTGAACAGTAAGTTTTCCCAGAACCATTTACTGAATAGGTTCTCCTCTCTCCAGTGGTTATTGTTGGAGGCTTTGTCAAAAATGAGTTGGTTGAGAAATTGAGGCTTTGATTCCAGAATCTCTATCCTGTTCCATTGGTCTATAGGCCTGTTCTTGTACCAATACCAGGCTGTTTTGATTACTGTAGCCTTAGAGTAAAGTTTGAAGCCTTATAGTAAAGTTTGAAGTGCTTAGTCCATTCACATTCAGGCTGATTATTGAAATGTGATTGTTTATCCCTGTTATGAGGTTCTTATAAAGTTTTTTCTTTGTTTGCTTGTTTTCTTTTGGCTTTGGGGTTGATGTATGTGTGTGTTTTCAAGTTTCTTGTTGCACTGTATTCTCTCTTGATTCTTTGCTCTGCTGTTCTCTTGGGAA
>CAUYQG010127840.1:45-12461 GCA_963574415.1 Tarsius wallacei
GCTCAGTAATACCTTCTTAGATGCAAAATTTCTACGTATTAATCATTAATTGAACCATTTTAACTCAAAGTGTTAACTCACACTAAATGTGACTGACTGTCTTTGAAAGAACTGTTGCAGTTGAGGGAAACTGCTAGGGGAGGGTGGGACATACCTCATCAACTAGGGTACCTGCATGATCAATGTTTGTATACCTAACCCTGAATTGTACCCCACATCTTTATAATAAATAAATAAATAAATAATTTTAAAAAATGAAAATGCAAGCCATAGACACAGAGAAAATGCTTACAACATATATATTAAGCAAAGAACTTATACCTATACCATATAAAGAACTCTTATAACTAACAACAGAAGAAAAATCTGATTAAATAAGACTTGAATGTACAGTTCAGAAATGGATGCTATGTACATTAGACATGCTCAATATCATTAATTATGAGATAAATGCAGTTTAAAACAATATTAAAATACTTTTACACACTAAATTGAATGGCTAAAATGTAAGACTGATCATACCAAGTGTTGACAAAGATATGGAACAGCTGGAACTCTCATACAGTGCTAATGGGAATGTGAAATGAATTTTTCAGGAATGTCAAAATGCTTGAAGACAATTTGGAATTTTCTTAAGAAGGCAAACATGCACCTACCAAACAACATAGCCATTCCACTTTTAGGTAATTACACCCCCCTCCAAAAAAAAAAGGAATATATCCACATAAAGCCTTGTGCATAAATGTTCATGGTAACTTTATTTGTAATAGGCCAAACTGAAAACAACCCAGGTGCTATCAGCAGGTGGATCAATAAACCAATGGTGATATACCTGTACAATGGAATACAACTCACCCAAAAAAGGAACACACTGTTGACGTATACAACCACATTGATAATTCTAAAATTAATTATCTTAATGAAAAAGAAGCCAGGCCCAAAAAGATTCCACTTATACAAAACCCTAGAACTTGCATACTAATCTATAGTGAGAGTAAGCAGGTCAGTTAGTGGTTTCCTTGGGCAAGGAATATAGGAAGAAATGAGTTTCAAAGAGGCATGAGAAAAGTTTTGTAGGTGATGAAAATACTCATTCTGTTGACTGTAGTGATGATTTCAAGGGTATATGTGTGTGTCCAAACTCATCAAATTGTACATTTTAAATGTGTGAATTTTATTGTACTTCAATATACCATAATAAAATTGTAAAAACAAAACCAAATACAAAACTATACCTGAAGACATTAATACCGACCTAGCACAATTTCTTTTTAATCATAACATCATCAGATGATATTTGCTTTTCTTTTTTAATACTTTATTTTATTTTAAAGATGTGGGGTACAAGTCAGGATTAGGCATGTAAGTAATCTATGTGCAGGTGAATCTAGGTGCCTCCAACTGGTCCTCACTTCCCCTGGTTTAGAATCAGGTACCTTTTATATTGTCTGTGCCCCCCCCCCACTGCCTTCCTCCCCAGGCAGTGTCCATGACCACTGACCCCCTCCCTTGTACTCTTGTGAGTAATGTTCAGGTCCCACTTATGAGTGAGAACATGTGGTATTCAGTTCTTTGTTTCTGTGATAGATTGCTAAGAATGATTGTCTCTAATTTCATCCCATTTGCTGTAAAGTCCATGGTTTTGTCTTTCTTTATGGCTGTGTAATATTCCATTGTGTATACATACCACATTTTTAAAACCAGTCTACTTTCAATGGGCAGTATGATTGGCTCCATGTTTTTGCTATTGTGAATGGTGTGGCAATGAACATGAGTATGCAGGTATCTTTTTTATGGAACAATTTGTTCTCCTCCGGGTATACTCCCAGGAGGGGCATTGCTGGATTATATGGAAGGTCAATTTCTAGTTTCCTTAGGTTTCGCCACACTAGTTTCCTAGCTAGCACTAGCTTGTACTTCCACCAACAGTGTAGAAACATCCCCTTTGCTCCGCACCTGCACCGACATCTATTATTTTTTGATTTATTAATGATGGCCATCCTTACTGGGATAAGGTGGCATCTCAGTGTGGTTTTGATTTGCATTTCTCTGATGATTAGTGAGGCTGAGCATTTTTTCACGTATCTGCTCATATGTCCTCTTTTGAGAAGTGTCTATTCGTGTCCTCTGCCCATTTTTTAATAGGATTGCTTGTTTTTCTCCTTTCGGCTCATTTGAGTTCCTTGTAAATTCTGGATGCTAGGCCTTTGTCAGATCTACAGTTAGCAAATATTTTTTTTCCCATTCTATGGGCAGTCTCCCTGTTCTCTGGATGGTTTCTTTTGCTGTGCCAAAGCTTTTCAGTTTGATGAGGTCCCATTTATCGGTCTTATCTTTTATGGCCTATGCTCTTGGGATTATATGATCAAGAATTGGTTTCCTACTCTGAGGCACATAAAGGTGTCTCCTGTGTTTTCTTCTAAAGTTTGTACAGTTTGAAGTTTTACATTTAGGTTTTTGATCTATTTATAGTTGATTTTTTGTATATGGTGATAGGTAGGGATCCCTTTTCATTCTTTTGCATGTGGTCAGCAAGTTTTCCCAGCACCATGTGCTGAATCGGGTCTTCTCTCTCTAGTGGTTGTTATGGATGGCTTTGGCAAAGATTAGTAGATTGAAAGACCGAGTTTTTGCTTCTGGAATCTCTATCCTGTTCCATTGAACTACATGCCTATTCTTGTACCAATACCAGGCTGTTTTGATTATTGTAGTCTTATAGTAAAGTTTAAAGTCTGGAAGTGTGATACCTCCTGCTTTGATTTTTTGTAGAGGATCGCTTTTGCTACTCATGCTCTTTTTGGTTTCCGTATGAATTTCTGTATTGTCATTTACAGGTCTGAGAAGAATGATGCTGGTAATTTGATAGTTATTATGTTGAATCTGTACATTGCCTTGGTTAGGATGGACATCTTGACAATATTGATTCTTTCAATCCGAGTATGGACTTTTTTTCCATTTGTTTGTGTCCTCTTTGATTTCTTTGAGCAGTGTTTTGTAGTTTTTGTTATAAAGGTCTCTTTCACTTTTCTGGTTAGGAAGATGACAAGGTGTTTCATTTTTTGATGGCTATTGTGAATGGGGTTGTAATTTTTACTTGGTTCTCTGCCTGCTTGTTAGTGTATAGAAATGCAACTGTCTTTCGCTCATTCATTTTGTTCCCCGAGACACTGCCAGTTTCAAATGCTTTGCAGGCATTTCTGTTAAATGTATACATTATTTATTGTCCTTTCTTTTAACAGCACTTCCCCCTTCCTTTGATTATTCCTTTCCTCCCATTCCAATCATGGAGCTATAGAGACGTGAAACAGGCCATGTTGGACATGTTATTCCCTCCTCTGCCACAGAGATGGGAGTGTAACCCACGCCGAGATGTTCTGTGTCCTTCCTCACAATTGAAATCGAGCAGAACACCGTTCTTTTGGTTGCTTGAACTTTTAAAATGTGAGCACAGGGCTGCTGGAAGACTTGTGACCCTATTGTGTGGTGAATATTTGTCTGCACTTAGAATTCAGCGGGCATGCAGAAAAGAAAGTGAAGGAGTGGACAGGGAGAAGAAGATGGGGAGGGAAGGAGAAGGGAGGAAAAGGGAGAGCGGGAGAGAACGGATAGGTGAGGAAGGAAGGAAGGAAGGAAGGAAGGAAGTAGGGAGGAAAGGAGAGAAGGCTGGAGGTGGAGAGGGAAGGAGGAAGGAAGGGATGGAGAGAGGGAGGGGAGCTATTTGAATATAGTTGCCCATGAGATCCACTTCACCCCTACCCTTTCTGCTGTATAGATTATTGGAACCAATAACCTGCCCTCTGTGTGTCTGTGTTTGTGTGCGTGTGTGTGTGTTTGGAGTTGGAGTCTCACTCTGTTGCCCAGGCTGGAGTGCAGTGGCGCACTCACGGCCACCCCAGCGTCGACCTGCTGGACTCTAGCGATCCTTCCACCTCAGCCTTCCAAATAGCCGGAACTACAGGCGTGCACTACTACACCCAGCTAATTTTTGATTTATTGTAGAGGCTCAGTCTTGCCAAGTTCCCCGGGTTGGCTCAGGCAATCCACTCGCCTTGGCCTCCCAAAGTGCTGGGATGACAGGCTGAGCCACTGAGCTCAGCCTGCCCTCTGGTTTAAGACGATTTAGGTTTCTGTCATTTCCAACAGAGTCTTGTCTATTACGTACAATATTTATTTAGTGCCTTTCGTTTAGACTGAGGAAAGAGGTGAGATTTGTATTATTCTCTTTAAGGGCTGTGTTCCTATAGCTTGGAAAGTAGTTCTTTGTGGTCCAGATTTGGTACATAAAAGATGAGATCCCCTAGCTTGTAGTTCTTTGAGGACTCTTCTCTCTTCTTGCCTAGAGTATTTTTTTCTTAAAATTTCTTTGCCTTGTAGATGTGGGCTATATTTTTTTACTGGCAGTTGCAGGCTCTGGTGGGTAATAGAGATGGAAGTTTAAAATGAATGAGTTAGCTAGGGAGAGATGGTGATAGTAAATCAAAATGTTCTCCTAATTCTGTCTTCCAAACTCTACTGTAGTGGTTTAAGTGCGGGGTTACCTATGAATCTGCTTCTCGTTTGAGTCTAGTTAATGCAGTAAGTAGCAAAATTTTGTCCTAAACTCTGGCATATTGTGTGCCAGCCTTGGTTTACAATATAGACATACACTTTTATGTATTTTTTGTATATTGTCTGTGGATATTAATGGAAATTTGGGAAAAGGTGAACTAAGTGGTGCTCATATCCTATCTTGTTAAATGGGAAGCCTGGCAACTTAGTCTTTTAACGTAAGAGTTATTTCTTGCTTCCTTCAGACTTGTAAGTCTGGAAACATTTATAGCCTTCCATTGGTGTTTCTCTGTTATGGAAATCCAAAGGTGTGAGTTTCTCGACAGCCAGCCAGCCAGTCCAATATGCCCCATGGGATAGAATATACTTGGTTTACTATCTCTATAAAATTGGCCCCGCTTTCAAAAGGTCAGAGGGCAGAGAAGCACTACTATTTGAGAGTCTGGACAAGAGAAGTTCAGTGGAAACCATCCTCAAACTAAACTCAGAGGGTTCCCTCCATACAGACTCGCTCTTGGTTAGCACCCCCCATGACAGATGGTAGTTGGGGAGGCAGCGATAATAGGACAGAGGCTGAGAGGGTGTGAGAAAAGTCTTGAAAGAGTTAACTTGCTCCTGGATTATTTATATTTAGGGTTTAGCAGATTTCTTCCCCCCAGGAGTTCCCAGATTTATAATTTGATCCCAGATACAAGAGAGTATTCTTATCTAAATTTAGAACTATTGAAAGAACATTTCCTGAGCTTTATGCCATATTTCTGTAAACATCTTGTATTATACCTTTCCAAAAGGAGTAAATAGATTTAGTTAGAGACAAAGGAACCCACAGATGGTGCTTACAGAGCTCAGCTGGGCATGATACACAATGAAACCAGAGTCTGAAAAACTTACCTGCTGACATCACCACCCACAGGGCTCTGAGAATTGCACTTGAATTCCACCCATATTCCTAAAACTTAGGAACAAGGAAATCGTGTGAAATTTGTAGTCAGAATATTCGTTAAAATTACTAAAATATGTCTTCCATAATGATCTGTCATGAAGTCAGTTTTTCATAATGGACATTTAATTAATTCCTATGCTGCTGGATGCTAGCTTTGTCTTTACAACCTTGCAGGTCTCTTATACAAGTATTTATGCTCAGAGAATTTATCTTTGAAGAATGAATTTCTAAAGAAAATATTTGTACCCTGTTACATTCAGGACATGAAAGAATACACAGCAAGCTTTTCTTCTGTGTTAATCCTCCTATTTTCATATGCCTCCAACTAGACTGGGAGACTATGACACATAATTAATAATCTATGCAAATTTTTTATTTTAAACAGATGTGCATAAAATACATTAAACAGTAATTAAATTCAGGTCAGCATGATGGGAAGCTTCTTCACAAACTCTAAAATAATTACAGGCAAATTTACTAGGGAATTTTGAATATAAATTTTAATTGGTTTAGTAATGTTTGTAGTTTCTATTTATTATGTGACTTAAAAATTATACGGTGCCTTGCTGATGTTTTACAAAGCTATTGTTAATATGATTTATTTATAAAGGAAAGTGAGAAAAGTGTACTGCTAATCCTCACGATTCAGTCATAAATCTTTACTGTTTTGCAATAAAACACATTTTCAATAATGCTGAATATACTTTCCACTGCGTTTTATTCTCTTGGGCCTTAGTCACTCCACGTTCTTAAGATTATGATATATGCCTCCAAATGAACCAGATGTTCTTTAGACTCTGAAATGGAAGATCTCATTAAAGTATGCACATGAATGTTTGTGTATGTGTGCATGTGTATGTGTTTTGTCTCTTGAGGGATTTAGTTTTTCAAACATTATAAGTGCCAATGACTTTCAATTATTTATTTACTTATTTATTTAATCAGAGTGGAGCCCTATGAAGAGATAGTACTGGGTAAAATGACTGTGAGAAAATCTGACTCAGCGTTTGGGGACTGTTAAAACAAGGTAGTGTACATGGTGCTTCCTCTCAGGCTTGTCTTGGCATGCTTTCAAATATTCAACAAGGTATATCATAGACTCTTTTGAATCTATTTGGTACAACTTATGAAAAGACATTCTCTGTACATAGTGGGTTTTTTTGGAGTCTTACTCCTTCACCCAAGCTGGAGTATAGTGGCATACTCACGACCATCCCAGCATCGACCTGCTAGGCTCCAGCAATCCTTCCACCTCAACCTTCCAAATGGCCAGAACTATAGGTGTGCTACCACGTCTGGCTAATTTTTGATTTAGTGTAGAGACAAGGTCTTGCCAAGTTGCCTGAGCTGGTCTCAAACCCGTGGACTCAGGCAATCCACTCTCCTCGGCCTCCTAAAGTGCTGGGATTATAGGCTGAGCCACCAAGCCCAGCTGTACTTAGTGTTTTAACAACTGAGCAATACAAAAGGTTTACTATGTGGGGACAATATACAAATATATTCAAAGAAAGCATATATACACATGTAAAATAATCCAAGCAGTTTCACTAAGATTATTTTTATCTAATATTTTTATATCAAAATATACATTCATAGAATTTTAGCATTACTCACTGTTTGCATTAGCTACTTATATATATTTTATGTATATGTAGATAGATGCTCATTACAATGAACTATAACTTGGACTAGAAATATGTTTGTATATACTTATTTATTTTAGAGGGTGCCTAACAGTTGAGTACTAGAAAACGGGAGACCGGGTCAGGCAGGTAAGGAGGGTATGACCCAGGAAACACAGGACTTCAAAGGCTGTGGAAAGCCCTTGGTTTTGATTCTGGATGAGATGGGTGGGTTTTAAGCAGAAGAGCAATATGATCATGACTGTGAACTGACATGCATTTTTACAGGGTCACTCTGAATTGAGTCTTTCCCCTGTTCCCCCACCCCCCAAGTTTGGGCCGCTATAACATAAACACCGTAGACTGGGTGGCTTAAACAGCAAACATTTATTCCTTACAGTGCTGGAGGCTGGAAGTCTGAGATCAGAGTGCCATTATAGTCGGATTCTGATGAAGGCTTTCTTCGTGGCTTGCAGACAGCTACTTTCTCGCTATGTCCTCACAAGGCAGAGAGAGGGAGGGAGGGAAGAAAGAGGGAATGGGGGGAATGGGGGAGAAGAGAGAGTACACACTAGTATCATTCTCTTCCTATAAGGACACTAATTCTCTCATGGAGCTCTTCTCTTAGACCTCATCTAAACCTAATCTCCTTCCAAAGACCCTGCTTCCCAATACCATCCCATTGAGGGTTAGGGCACCCACATGTGGATCTGAGGGGACCACATTGTTTTTGAAATAACTTTCCTTGTCCTTCACACATCAGTGAGTGTATCGATACTTTATCACTGGCATAATAACATTCAGAATTATGAATTTATCCAAGATACAGAATTTGTCTTCAGTGAGTATTTTAGCATTTATATGTGATTCTGGTACATCAGATTAAAAGTTTAGTTCTTGATTCCCTGATATGGTTGTTCATAATTTTTTTTTTCAAATTAAGCAAATAAAACATTTCACTTTTATAGTGTATTAATCTTATGTGACATTCTGCCTATGTTCAATCAAATAAAAATTACAATTTGTCTTTAGTCACAAGCTGCCTTTATGAGGAATTCTAGCATATGTGGCATTACTACTGAATCAGAGTCACCAGAATTTGGGCCCCAATAAAAGTGAATTTCTGGTCCTTCACAATAGGGATTGGAAAAGAGGAAACTTGAAATTGGGAACAGAATAAGATAGATGCTCATTACAGTGAACTATAGCTTGGACTAGAAGTATGTTTGTATATACTTATTTATTTTAGAGGGTGCCTAACAGAGAAGAGCGGATTTTCAGAACAAAAAAGGAAGAACAAGTAAGGAAATATACAAGGGACATTCACCTTCTTCTGTGCTAGTCAATGGACAAGTGTCATTTAGCTGTGAGCACGCTTGTGTATTCTTAAATTAAATTGTGTATCTTTTAATACATTTTGGCAGCATTCACCTTCTCTTTGCTCTATCGTTGTTATGGATTCTTCCTCTGTGGGCCTGGCTTTTTAAAAAATGGCTTTATTGAGACAGAATTCAAACACAGTACAATTCACCCATTTAAAGTGTATAATTCAGCCGGGCTTGGGAAGCTGAGGTGAGTGGATTGCCTGAACCCGTGGATTTGAGACCCGCCTGGGCAACTTGGCAAGACCTCATCTCTACAATAAATCAAAAAATTAGCTGGGTGTGGTAGTGCGCGCCTGTAGTTCCAGCTACTTGGAAGGCTGAGGCGGAAGCATCGCCGGAGCCCAGCAGGTCGAGGCTGCGGTGGCCAGGAGCGTGCCACTGCACTCTAGTCTGGGTGATGAGTGAGACTCCAACTCAATAAAATAAAATAAAATAAAATAAAGTGTATAATTCAGTGGCTTTTGGTGTAGTCACAGGGTTGCCTTGCCTGATTTTAAGTGTTACCTGATCCTGTCCAAGTTCACCATTAGTTCTTTTCACCCACCTCTGTCCTCAATCCAACTTCCCAAACCAGTGCCAATTCCATTCTTCCTCCCATAAATAGTTCAGTCAACAGCATCATCCAAACGTTTTAATTAAGTTAGCAAGCCCAGGTTAAATAGATGTCATGTTTCTCTTTTCACCTAGCATGAAAAAATTGGCTGATGCTACTTCTGAAATATCTCTCATTTCTCTCTGTCCTAGCTCTACTTATTTCCAAGCCTTGTTTCAGGCCTCCTGAGTTGGAAACCGGAGCTGGATTGTTGTAGTCCTCTTATGTGACTTCCCACCAGCCAACCCATCTCCTCCTCTGATCAACTCTTGTCCTGGCTTAAAACCCAAATCTGGTCTCTCTTCTTTTTCTAAATCTTCGATATCTTCCAGGGACTGCAAAGTAAATCCAGATTCTTGGGCTGATTATCTAGAGCTTTCTGCATCTGGCCTCAATCTGCATTTCTTACCTCTTTCCCTACCCCTTCCCCTGTCACACATCCTAAAAATTCCAGCCATTGTGTTCCAAACCGCTAAACCTCATTATATTTCTGCATGCGGGCACGTCATTTTCTTTATACTAGAATTGCCCCTGTTCTCTATTCTCTGCCTGGGAAATTCTTCCCAATTTTTTAAATACCAACGATATGATCATCTTGGTGAAACCTTTCCAGATTCTTCAGGCTGCTACTGCACTATGTACACACTTCTGTTTCTGTGTGGATATTATAATACAATCATTGGTCTGTGTATGTTTCAATTTCGGAGGGAAGTTCTTCAAGACTAAGGACTGTCTTGTCTAACTCAATGCTTTTCACCATTCTCAATTCATAGCAGGACTCAAACATAGTGCTGAGTGGTTAAAAGTCAATATCCTTTCCAGGACATCTTCACTAAGGGCAATGTCACACTTATTAGCAACTGATTGGACAACTTCTTTGGGATTGGTGTGGGATTTTCAACTCTATGTCAGTTTCTCTTCTTTCTCATTTCTTCAGTACTTAAAAATAGTACTTCCACTAAGCAGAAAGCAAGGCATCTGGTCTCTCTCTCTCTCTCTCTCTTTTTTTTTAAATAAATCAGTTTAGACCTAGCTAGGTAAGGGATAAGGAATGGTTGCCTTCTTTGGATTCTACCCCCCAAACAACCCAGCTATCCTTTCAGTCAGAGAGGTCAGTGACATGAGAGGAGGGAAAAAAGATGTTGGAAAATAAGATTAAAGGTAAGAGAACTTTTAGTATGTTCATTGAAGGGTTGGAAGGAGGAGAAATGAAGAGAGAGAATAGTGATATACTGTAAATGTGACATTAGATTTTGAGCATAATTATATTAAAAAATCCATTCCTCAGTAAATGCTTATAATATACCAACCAGATGGCATTTTTTGCTTTTTAAGATTTTTAACCTTTCCATTTATGCTAGATTGATGAGAGTTATTTGAATTTTTAATGATCCAGATTTACAACAGAAAATTGTAGTTAATATAGGTTAGGATGCCTGCTCACCCATGTATACTTCTGGGGAGATGTACCCTTCACCTGACACAGCTCCTTCTTTCTCAGGTGGTGTGTTTTTGTGCCACGTGGCCCTGACATAATTGTTTCCCTACCCTGCCCCTGGATGGAAATTGACAAGAACCTCAAGATCAGCCAGTCCATAACCTTTGACTATAGCTCTGGTGTCCAAAAAAAAAAAAAAAATGTTGGCGCAATCAGACTGAGTCTTTTGAAATAAACCACTCAGAAGGAAATTGCCAATAGTCACTATACAGAGACAGATTGATTGGGATAGCCATCATGGGTCACGTTATGAAGAAACTGGCACATTTGGAGAAAAACAGAGTGTGCATAAAGCTGCAGAGGCAAATGCACAGGGTCTGAGAGAGGGAAGAATAACTTTGGGTCTGACTGGGATTCACAGTTTTTAATACTGTGCACATTCTTACAATAACTCCACTTCTATCCTCTTTTCTTGAACTGATCTCTGTTACTTGCAACACAAAAGGCCTTGCTGAAACATCAATATTCTGGTGTGCTTTCTATATTTTTTTTTACCAGTGATAAAGCAAACAAGAAACATTTCCTCCAAATCCAATCTCCTTTGAAGAATATTCTTACAATATTCCTTGTCTCAGCTAAACACCTATTTTGTGGCCTCCCGTTATGTGCCAAGTTGTGTGCTAGTCAATGGACAAGTGTCATTTAACTGTGAGCCTGCTTGTATATTTTTAAATTAAAATGTGTATCTTTTAATGCATTCTGGCAGCAATTATGAGCCAATTTTGCTTCATGATCTGTTTTGAAACTCATGTATTTCATCTGTTTTGAATGTAATAGGTAGAAAGTCATGGCATTATTTTTATCTTTTTTATCTCTGATGTTTCTGGGCTACATTCTCTTTTTTCATTGTCGAAATACTTATGTGCAAATGCACGTGTGTGCATGTGTGCCATCTCTTTTACTCTATATCAGCTTCAGCAGATATTTTTGCCTACTTTATTATGGCCTTTTCAAATAACCCATTTTTGACCATGCTGAGCCCAATTATAATATGTGGCTCTCTTCTTTAATTTCTGCTCTTATTTTTATCATCTTATTACTTTTCTCTTTGCATCAGTTATATTTGTTTTTCTCTAATATCTTAACTTTTGCAATTAGCCCATTAATTTTTAATTAATTAATTAATTTTTAATTAATGTGCTTTTTTTCTTTTTTCTTTTTTCTTTTTTTTTTTTTTTGAGTTGGAGTCTCACTCTGTCACCCAGACTGGAGTGCAGTGGCAGCTCCCGGCCACTGCAGAGTCGACTTGCTGGGCTCCAGAGATCTTTCCGCCTCATCCTTCCAAGTAGCCGGAACTATAGGCGCATGCTACCACGCCCGGCTAATTTTTTTTCTTTTTTAATTGTAGAGAAGAGGTCTCGCCAAGTTGCCCAGATGGGTCTCGAACCTACAGGCTCCGGCAATTCACTCACCTCGGCCTCCCAAAGTGCGGGATTACAGGCTGAACCACCGAGCCCAGCCTAGAACAGTTATTTTCAATCAAACAATTGTTCTAAGTTATTAGCAAATATGTTCACCTGCGAAACACATTACAATGAAATATTTCCAAATTGTAAGTTGTGAATTTATTTTAGTAGTAAGTAATTGACTATATATTGGCAAATAAACTCATGCATTCTCATGGGCACCAGATAAGTGGGAATCCAAAATGAAAAATTAAGTTGTTGATATTCATAAACCTGGAACACATTACAAAATGGAAATATGCACATGAAATCCAAATCATGTTTGCTGAAATAGAGTATAGTGCAAAATGAAGAAAATGACTAAAATTGAACAGGAAGGAAGAGAAGGAAAGGGAAGGGAATAAAAGAGGGAGGGAGGAAGG
>CAUYQG010127841.1:0-10959 GCA_963574415.1 Tarsius wallacei
TACACATTTTACCAAAGTAAATATAAGCATAACCAAAAGTTCGTGAAAAGTTTCTCCACATTATTAGTAATTAGAGAAATGCAAATCAAAACCACAATAAGGTGTCGTTTTACAACCACTTGACTTCCAATAATTAAAAAAAATAGACAATTGCAAGTATTAGCAAAGATATTGTGAAATTGGAACTAGATTTCTAGGAATAAAATTGCTGGTAAATCTATGCCTAATATTTGAAGAAAAAGAAAAACTGTTTTCCAAGGTAACTCCACAATTTTATATTCCCCACATGACAGTGTACAAGGGATCCAAAATTCTAAAGGTAGGATTTATATAAACTTCTTGGCAACTAGATACAAGATAATTCAAAATTCAGGCTCAAGCAAATTCCAAAAGACATACAAAAACTGATTTTTTTGTTTCTGTTTATATAAGCTTGAAGACAATTAAACAATATTTCTAGCCAGTTCATATCTCAGATATCACTAATTAGTCAATGAAAATGATTTTAAACAACTATTATTTAATTACAAAGTATCTGAGGTAAAGATAGGTGGAGTTAATTCCTTGGGAGTGAGGTCCTGTGATCAAATTTTATTTACCCAAACCAGTAATGCATGTTCTTGAGTAGAAAATAAACTGCTACAGGGCTTATATTAGAATAGGATAACATAGACATAAATACTATATCACTCTATCTAGTGAAAACTTAATTTTGCATAAATTACAAACACTACCAGCAACTATAGGGATAAAAGTTAAATATAGGAAAGGATAAGTAAAATAAATTCATCAACCAAAATGGAAATTCATAATTTGTTCTTCAAATCAATGATTGTTTCCTTTAGTATTATTTTGTTTTTGTTGCAACTAGTGAAGATTTTAAGTATATTGCATATTGTTTTCCTTTGCGCACTTTTCATATTTAACCTGGTTTATTTTGTATCTCCGTTTATATCTTACTTTGTCCTTCATTAGCATATCTTGTCTGTTTTATAGAAGATATCCTCCAGTATATACTGTATTTTAAAACTAAGTCAATATATTTAATTTTTTTTCTTACAGAAAATTATTATCAGAGAGATATTCTTTTCCAAGATTTTCTTAGTAGTTTTTTCTGTTTCCTTAAGCTGCTGTTTCTTTTTTATTATAGTCATAGTGCTGGTTTTATTTATTTTTTTGTTTTGTTTTATTTTCTCAACCTTAAATCAGAAGAACACTATTTATTCCCAGTTTTGCTTCCTAAGACAAAAAGCTTCAGTTCACCAATTCAACAACTGAGTGATTTCAATTTCTGAGGCCTAAACCTGAATGTCAGATTGAGATGCATGTACCTGCATCGATGAGGAATGTTTAGAAGTGGGAAATTTTGTCAGATAAATCACTTAGTGAGATTATGCTCATGAGAAAGTGGATCTTCTCTTGACATAAATTTGAGCTTCCTGCACATTAGCAAATGACTCAGATGCAATTTGCATATTTTGAAAACAGAAGTACACTAAATATTATATTCTCTAGCATTCACTACTCCCAGAACTTTCCTTGTTTCAGCCCCTGCTCACAATACTGTTTCTTAGGTATCCAAATATTATTTGGATACAATCACTTTTATGTACCTTATAATTTCTTCTGAATTGCCTATTGGAAGACATAATCCCTGAATAAGTTGAGGATAGGTCCTTAAGGCATAGAATGAGACTGATTTTAGTACTTTGTTCTTTTGAAATTTAGGTGTTTACTGTTATTAATTTTCCTCTAAGCATGGCTTTCACTGTATCTTGTGTGTTATATTTTCATTATTATTTATCTCAATGTATTTTTACTTGTAATTTTTTATTCATTAGTTACTTAAGAATGTATTCTTTTTTTTTTATGCCCCCAAAGGATGTAATTTTTAAGCAGATTTTTTAAGGGAGGCCCAAACTTCACCTATACGATGATCACTGTATACCTAATCCTGAATTGTACCCCACATCTTTAAAAATAAAAATAAAAATAATAAAAATAATAAAAGAATGTATTTCTTCATTTTCACCCATTTGTGAATTTTCCAGTTTTCCTTCTACTAATTGTTTCATACAATTGTGTCATTTGCTTTTTATAATTTCAGTATTTTCAAATTTATTGAGGCTTGTTTTGTGATCTAGCATATCTATCTTGTAGAATGTACCATGTTTACCCTTGAGAAAAATGTGAATTCTGCTGTCATTAGGTAGAAGGTTCTATTTAAGTGAGTTAGGTTTACTTGTATAATATTTGCATCCTCTAGTTCCTTATTGGTCTTCTACGTAGTTGTTTTATACATTATTAAAAGTGAGGTATTGAATTATCCAACTATTATTGTAGAACTATTTCTCCCTTTAATTCTATCAGTTTTTGATTTATATATTATCAGGTTCTGTTGCTAGGTGTGTATATGTTTGGAATTGTTATATTTTTGTGATTAATGGATCTTTTATCTATCTATATGTTCTTTATTTGATTCATGTAACAATTTCTATCTTAGATTCTATTTTGTATAATATTAGTATAGCCACCTTAGATCTCTTTGATCACTGTTTGCATGGGATATCTTTTTCCATCTTTTCACTTTCAAGCTATTCACAGCATTAGATCTAAAGTGAATCTTTTGTAGAAAGCGTATAGTTTGATTGTTTCTTTTTAATTCTATCAACTCTGTCAATCACTTCCTTTTAACTAGTTTTATTTATTTATATTTAAAGTATATACTGGGAAGGCATAACTTATTTCTGTCATTTTGTTATTATTTATGTCATATATTTTTTATTCCTCAGTTTTTCCATTATGGCCATTTTTGAGATTCATTGATATTTTTTCCTAGTGTACCATTATCATTAAATCTAAAATAAGAGATGGATGAGAGAAAGAGAAAGAAAGGAGGAATATGATCGATTCAGTATTCTGTTTTCTTGTGATAAGAAAGCAGAAACATATTATTCTGGTCACTGCATCCTAGAATCCTGGAATTAGGTTAATACCATCTTAAAGTCATCTCTCTTGTTCTATTTTTAAAAAGGTGCTTCTCAATTTATTCCTCTTGAAAATGCAGTGAATGAAATTGAAATTTGATCTTATTTCAATGTCTTCTCTGGTCCTTGCTAATGACACTGTTGTCAACTTGGATCTCTAGATGTATTTTACGAATATTTTAATGACCAGGGCTTGTGTGTATAAACCATCACCAGAATCAGGCTCTGAAGTTTATCTTCTCCAAGCTGCCTTCAATCATTTTATGGTCAGGACACTATATTGTGATGCAGTGATGCAGTTGGCCTGAGTTCATGAAAGCAGTGAGAGGTGACCCCTCAGCAAAAGTGCAGACTAGACACCAAAGTTAATATAGGAGGGGCTATATGGATGCCCTGGCTAACCCTCATGGAAATGTAGCCATTAGGAGCTCTAGTGAGGTAAATTCAGCTAGCAAGAACCAGCCACAGCAGGGTGGGTAGAGGGCATTGCCTCAGATATCAGAGGAAGGAACAAACATCAACCAAAAGAATTTTATCCTCTCTGCCTCCATGAAGACACTTAGCCAGAATTCAGTCTTAAGGAGAAGTGCCAGAAGCAGGAAGAACTAAGAGACTGAAACAGTTTCACCAAATGAAATCGCCTAAAAGTTTCAACTGTATTATATACATACATGTACACACCCATATATATATACACACATATACACACACAGATACACACACACACATATATATAATGCATATTCCCCATTATACCACCTAAAAAAAGCAGGTAGTGGTTTCAGCAAACTTCAGACTAGTTTAAAATGAAAAAAATGAAGATGCTCTACTTTTCTCACATTAAAATAATTATGTGAAATTTGCAATCCAGCTGTGTTTTCTATCTTCGATTATTATATAATTGCTTGTAAGTGCCTTTAGTTATATCCCCTCCTTGACTGAAATCTCACTGAAAGTGTTATCTTCTAGAAAAACCAAACGTACACAATAGGTACGTAATAACTAATTTCTAAATTATTTACTAATTAAGATGAATTCACTTTATTTTTTTCTGAAGACGGGAGAGTTGAGTTTGAACTGCAATTTTACTGTCACATGGAGTCAAACATGATAGAAATAACTCTATTCTCTCCCATTTATGTGATGAATAATGAAAACCATTGGAGGGAAGAAAATGTCTCTATTCTTCTGTATGACTCCACTATTAAAGGAGCATGACCTTCAGGTGAGGGATACTTCCTAAGAGCATAGGGAAAAAAATCAACATAAAACTCACAAGCTCAGTAATCAGAAAGCCTTGATTTCAGATTCAGATAGCCCTCTGAAGTACTGAGCATGAGCATCCATGTGGGGTTTTCATCTTCAGTGAGTTAAGTGCACAATGGCATCCAGCAGTGCCCCAAGCTCAAACACTGGCTGCAGGCCTGTGAATGAATCAAGCTCGAAAGCTTGGCTGTCTTCACATGAAACACCTTTCAAGAAAATGCTGACAAGAAGTGTAATCATGTTCCTTTCCCCTCACACAATTACCAGAGGGGAAATCGAGTTTTAGCAAAAACATGACAGCTGTAATGTATATTGTTTATTAAACATGCAATCAGTCATCAGGAATTTTCATAGAGAGGATCCAAATAAATGTCCGAAAATTTTATTAATTGAAATTAATCTTGATATATCTTTGCAAGATATTTGAAAGTAATGATTGTGTTTTGTTATGACAGGAAAAATATATGATTTCCATGTAAGAACTTCAAGTTGGCTGAGCTCTTGAAGCATGTCCCTTTCTTCCTGTAAGAAGTGAAAGATCTCTTGACAGAATTTCCAAAGAGAACAGGCCTTCTACCTCAATTCTGTATGGTAACTCAAGTTATTCTTGAGTACTTAACCTTTTCACCATTAGTTTCTAATTTACTTCACTATAAATCACTTTAAGGTAAACATATTAAGTAGGAAAAACAAACAATTCTGTCAAACATCTGTCAGGATCTGCTACCTGGTATGTGTGGCCACCCACTGGTTTAGTATCACTACATAATCAAGGACAGCATCATGAAGTGAAGGGAGTGAAGAGGTATCTTGGGAAAAACGCTGATCAATCAGCTCCTAAATTTGATGTCCTAAAGAGTCTACATCAAAGGGAACTTGTAGGCCTAATACATTTCACCATATTAAATTGAGAAGCTTTTATCAATATTGAAAAAATTTTTACCAGAAATGAAAGCAAAAGTATACAAAAAGAATGTACTGCTGGCAAACTGTCAAGATAATAGGTTTTTATAAAATTCATGTATTTTTTTATTATAGCTACATGGCAAAATATGGTATATTTATATTAAAGGGGTACATACCCTCTTAAGAGATTTGCAAAATAAAGTAAATTTATCTATTAAATATTTTCAGAGTACAGTTGCTTCTTTTAGAAACTTTCCATTTTTTTTGGAAAAAAATTTGTAAGGGAGTACAAAAATATTGTCATGTCTTTATAGACTTTAAGCCATCAGAAAGCTTGAAAGACTGTGGGCATCCATGTAATCATGACATTTTAAAAGTTGAAATAAGAATATAATTTAAATGACGCAATTGATGTCACGATGAGTTGGGTGGCAAAGTGCGGAGCAACAGCTAAGAACAGCAATAATTCACTGGGCACTTAGTTTGTGCTGGGCATTCATATACATGCTTTACATATTTAAATGACAACAACACTGTGAGGCAGATGTCATCATCTCCTTGGTACAGATAACATAGAGAGGGCATGTCATTTGTCTAAGGTCACACAACTAGTGAGTGACAAAGCCAGAATTAAAACCCAGGCAGTTTTGTCTTCAATTTTTTTGTTTTAATCTTGGTTTTGGGGGATAGGAGACATGACTTTTTAAAACTCAACCTTCTTATTGTTTACATACAACAAAATTTGCCAATTTTAAATACACAATTAAGTTTTAACAAATGAAATACAGTTATGTAACCACTGCCAGAATGAAGATGTAGAGTATTACCATCATCCTACAAAGTTTCTTTATTGGCCGGGTTCAAACTGAAAAATTGACTCAAGCCTGTAATCCCAGCAGTTTGGGAGGCCAAGGTGAGAGCATTGCCTGAGCCTGTGGGTTCGAGAACAGCCTGGGCAAATTGGCAAGACCTCATCTCTACAATAAAATTAAATAAAAAATTAGCCTGGCATCGTAGCGTGTGCCTGTAGTTCCAGTTACTTGGAAGGCTGAGGCGGAAGGATCATCTGAACCCAGCAGGTCAACGCTGGGGTGGCCGTGAGTATGCCACTGCACTCCAGCCTGAACGATGGAGTGAGACTCCAACTCAAAAAAAAGAAAAAGAAAGTTCCTATTTGCTCCCTTGTAGTCAATCTCCATGTCTCACTTCTGGTCCTTGGCAACCATTTATTTTCCTTCACTATATGTAGGTTTGCATTTTCTAAAATGTTATGTGAATGAATAATATAGATTGTAGTATTTTATGTCTAAGTTCTTTTACTTAGTCAAACACCTGTGAAATTCATCCAAATTACTGTGTAAATTAGCATTTTGTTCCTTTTTTATTGTTGAACAATATCTCATTGTTTGACTACACCACTGTGTCTTTGTCCAGTAGATGTATGTTTGAATTGTTACAAGGTTTTGGCTGCTGTGAATAAAGCTGTTATGAACATTCACATGTTTTTATTTTTAATTTTAATAGACATTTTTAATTTTAATTTTTATTTTTAATAGACATGACATTTCAGTTATCTTGGACAAACACCTAGGAGTGAGATTGCTAAGTTTTAAACAGCAAAACTTTGATTTTCTTGTGTATTTTATGGTTTTTTTTTCTTTTTTGAGTTGGAGTCTCACTCTGTCACCCAGACTGGAGTGCAGTGGCCGCTCCCGGCCACTGCAGCCTCGACCTGCTGGGCTCTGGCGATTCTTCCGCCTCAGCCTTCCAAGTAGCTGGAATTACAAGCGCGTGCTACCACGCCTGGCTAATTTTTCATCTATTGTAGAGATGAGGTCTCGCCAAGTTGCCCAGGCGGGTCTCGAACCCACAGGCTCAGGCAATTCGCTCACCTCGGCCTCCCAAACCGCGGGGTTACAGGCTGAGCCACCAAGCCCGGCCTGTTTGTCTTCTTAAAAAATCCATGCTTAATCCAGTTAAACATTTTCTCCTGTTTTCTTCTTGAAATTTTATAGTTCTGTCTCTTACATTTAAGCGTAGGATCAATTTCAATTTGTGTTTGTATGAAGAGAGGTAAGAATTACATACAAATAAGTTTGCTGAGAACATTACATATTTCAGCATATGTTCTATCGTGGTAATTGTTCCAAGAGCACTTGAAAATAATGTGTTCAGTGTTGTGTTGGGTGTGTTATGAAGGTTGTTCTATAAATGTCTTAGATCAAGTTCATAGTGTTGCACAAATATTTCATATCCTTACTGATTTTCTATTCTATAAATTAGTAAATTTAAGTCTCCAACTGTAACTGCGTAATTACTAATTTTTTTAGTCCTATATTACTTTGCTTTTTATTTTATTTGATTGATTGATTGATTTTCTTTTTGGGGGGTTGGAGTCTCACTCTGTCACCCAGGCTGGAGTGCAGTGGCAGCGTCTGCATGCTGGGCTCCAGCGATCCTTCTGCCTCAGCCTTCCAAGTAGCCAGAACTACAGGTGCACGCTACCACACCAAGTTAACTTTTTGATTTATTATAGAGACGAGGTCTCACCAAGTTGCCCGAGCTGGTCTGGAACCCGCAGACTCAGGCAATCCACTCGCCTCGGCCTCCCAAATTGTTGGGATTATAGGCTGACCCACTGAGCCCAGCCTATTTTATTATTTTTATTTTAGAGTTGTGGGGTAAAAGTGAGTATTTATTACATAGGTAGGTTGCATGCAGGTGAAGTTTGGGCTTATAGCTGGCTCTCTCTCTCCCCCTTATAGTGGTTCAGTTAGCCAGTGTGTTGCCACGTGCCCCCTACCCTCCTGTCACTTCACCTAGTAGTGTTCAGCATGTGCCAATCCCACCTTTGTGCTCTTGGGACCAGTAATTAGGGTCCGCTTATGAGTAAAAACATATGGTAGTCAGTTCTTTGTTTCTGTGATAGTTCACTTAGTATGATGGTCTCCAGCTACATCCAAATTGCTGTAAAGGCCACGATTTTGTTCTTCTTTATGGCTGCATAATTTTCTATCATGTATATGTATCACATTTTCTTTATCAAGTCCACTTTCAATGGACAGTAGGGTTGGTTCCATGTTTTTGCTATTGTGAATAGTACAGCAATAAACATGCGTATGCAGGTGTTTTTTTGATAGAGCAATTTATGTTTCTCTGGGTATATTCCCAGAAGAGGGAATGCTAGATGATATGAAAGCTCAATTTTTAGTTCTTTGGGAAATCACCACACTGCTTTCTTCAGAGGCAGAACTTGCTAATATACCCACCAACAGTGTAGCAGTGTCTCCTTTTCTCTACAGCCATGCCAGCACCTGTTGTTTTTTGACTTACTAATGATAGCCATCCTTATGGTAGTGAGGTGTTTTATCATTCTAGTTTTGATTTGCATTTCTCTGATGATTAGAGAGACTGAGCATTTTTTCATTTGTTTGTTGGATGCTTATATATCTTCCTTTCAGAAGTGTCTGTTCTTGTCTTTTGCTCACTTTTTAATGTTTTGTTTTTTCTGTTTTTGTTTGTTCCTTTCAATTCCTTTGAGTTCCTTGTAGATCCTGGATGTCAGGCTTTTGTCAGAGGCATAGTTTGCAAATATGTTTTTCCTTTCCATGGGTTATCTCTTTACTCTCTTAATGGTTGCTTTTGCTGTGCAAAAACTTTCTGGTTTGATAAGTTCCCACCTGTCTATCTTAGCTTTGATTGCATTTGTTTTTGAGGACTTGGGCATGAAATAATTGCCTACTGTGATGATCAGGAGGGTATTCCCTAGGTTTTCTTCTATGATTCTTATAGTTTGAGGATTTAGATTTAAGTCCTTGATCCATTTTGAGTTAATTTTTGTAATATGGTGATAGGCAGGGGTCCAGTTTCATTCTTCTGCATGTGGTTAGCTAGTTTTCCCAGCACCATTTGCTAAATATGGTTTCCTTTTCCCAATGTTTGTTATTGATGACTTTTTTGAAAATGAATTGGTTGAGGTACCGTGGTTTTATTTCTAGATTCTCTGTCCTATTCCTTTGGTCTATATGCCTATTCTTGTTCTAGTACCATGCTGTCTTGGTTACCGTAACCTTGTAATAAAGTTTAAAGTCTGGAAGTGTAATACCTCCAGCATGTTACCTTTGCTAAGAATGTCTTTATCTTTTCATGTTCTTTTTTACTTCCATATGAATTTCTTGTATTGTCTTTTCTAGATCTGGGGAAAATGATGTTGGCAATTTGATAAGGATTGCATTGAATCAGTAGACTGCCTTTATTTATACAAATAAACTAGGAAATTTAGAGGAAATGAGGGAATTCCTGCCATCACACACCTTCCAAAGTTGAAACTGGAAGAAACTGAAACCCTAAACAGACCAATAACAATCCAAAAAATCTATTCAGCCATAAGAAATCTCCTCACCTGGGAAAAATGATGTTAGCAGTTTGATAAAAATTGCATTGAATCAGTAGACTACCTTGGTAGGATGGATATCTTGACAATATTTAGTCTTCCATTCCATGACCATGGAATGTTTTTCCATTTGTTTGCATCATTCTTGATTTCTTTAAGCAGCATTTTTTAGTTGTCATTGTAAAGGTTTTTCACTTCTTTGATTAGGTGGATGCCAAGATATTTCATTTTTTGGTGGTTATTGTAAGTGGATTTGTGTTTTTTTATTTGGTCTTAGCCTTCCTGTTGTTGCTATATAGAAATGCAACTGTCTTTTGTGCATTGATTTTGTATCCTGAACTTCACCAAAGTCATTTATCAGTGCAAGGAGGTTTTTGACAGACTCTCGAGGGTTTTCTAGGTATAGAACAATATTGTCTGCAAAGAAAGATAACTTCCTATTTTCCTATTTGGATACTCCTGAATTCCTCCTCCTGCCTGATTGCTCTGGCTAGGACTTCCAGTACTATGTTGAATAGGAGGAGTGAGAGTAGACATCCTTGTCTTGTTCCAGTTCTTAGAGGAAATGCTTCCAGTTTCTCCCCATTAAGCATGATGTTGGCTGCAGTTTTTTCATAGATGGCTCTTAGTGTTTTGAGGAATGTTCCTTGAATACACAGGTGTTCAAGGATTTTTATCAAGAAAGGATGCTGGATTTTATTGAATGTTTTTTCTGTGTCTAATGACATAATCATGTAGTTCTTGGTTTTATACATGTTAATGTGCTGAATTGCATTTGCAGACTTGTGAAGGTTGAACCAGCTGTGCATCCTGAGAATAAAGTCGGCTTGGTCATGATGGATGATCCTCAAAATGTGTCCTTGGATACAATTTGCTAGAATATTGCTGAGAATTTTTGCAGGTATGTTCATCAGGGAAATTGGCCTTTAATTCTCTTTCCTTGTTGCGTCTTTGCCAGTTTGGGGTTTCATGATGATATTAGCTTCATAGATAGAGGTAGGGAGAATTCTTTCCATCTCAATTACCTGGAATACTTTCAACAGAATTGGTAACAGTTCTTCCTAATATGTCTTGTAGAATTCAGCTGAGAAACCATCTGGACAAAGGGATTTTTTGGTGAGGAGGTTTCTTATGGCTGAATCGATTTTCTGGATTGTTATTGGTCTGTTTAGGGTTTCAGTTTCTTCCTGTTTCAACTTTGGAAGGTTGTGTGATGGCAGGAATTCCTTCATTTCCTCTAAATTTCCTAGCTTATTTGCATACAGATGTCCACAGTAATCTCTGATAATCTTTTGTATTTCTTCAGGATCAGCTGTGGCATTGCCTTTTTTGTTTCTAATTGTCTTTATTCAGACTTTCTTTTCTTTTGTCAATTTAGCCAGGGTTCTGTCAATCTTAACCTTTCTT
>CAUYQG010127842.1:0-26098 GCA_963574415.1 Tarsius wallacei
AAACACACATGAATCAACCCAAAAAAACAAAAGAAAGGCAAAAAACAAGTACAACAGCAATTCTATAAGAATATCATGACAGGGATAAAGCCTCACATTTCAATAATTTGCCTGAGTGTGAATGGACTAAATGCACCACTGAAAAGACATAGAATGGCAGAATGAATAAAATATCATGAGGCAACAATATATTGTCTCCAAGAGACACATCTCACCAGAAAGGACACCCACAGACTCAAATTAAGAGAATAGGAAGCAAAATGTCATACAAATGGAACACAAAAGAAAACTGGAGTTGCAATTTTAATCTCACACAAAATACCCTTTAAGCTAACACATTTTTTTAAATGATGAAGAAGGTCACTATATAATGATAAAAGTTTCAATCCATCAATAAGAAATATCCATCCTAAACATATATGCACCCAACATAGGAGCACCAATGTCTATACAGCACCTTCTAGGCAAACTTCAAAAGGAGATTAACTCTAACACTATCATAGCTGGGAACTTTGTTGGTATTGATATTTATTTTTATTTCACTGTGGTCTGAGAAGGTGCATGGCAAAATTTAAGTCTTATGAAATGTGTTTATGTTTGATTTATGGCCAATGATGTGGTCGATCTTGGAGTACATTCCATGTGGTCATGAGCAGAATGTATATTCTGTAGTCGTTGGGTGGAGTGTTCTGTAGGTATCAATGAAGTCCATTTGTTCAAGAGTCTCATTGAGGTTCTGGGTCTCTAGAGTTTGTACTTCTATGAACTGCAGCTATAAGCACAGGACCACAAAGCCCTGCAGAACTCTTGCTTGTTTTTGTAGGTTCTCACAGATCTTCACTAGAATGCAGAATTTCCTTTGTTTTCTTTTCTTTGCCAGGATCAAACATTTTTCCCCAGAATTTTTTCCATATTTCTAACTGAGTAACACCATACAAATCCTTTACTTTGTTTCTTATCTGCATTTGTTCATGCCTTTTGTGTATTCTCATATATCAGTCTTTGCTTTCTAGTAGCTTTGTGACTTGTTTATTTAGCATGGGGGAAGCTATCTGAAGAGGTATACTGTCATCTTCCTTTCTTTTGTCTTCCATGAAGTATCAGTTAGGCTGGGTACATGGTAATTCTTTAGCAAATGCTTATTGAATAAATGAAAGTATAATTAGAGGCAGAGGAATCCTTCTTCAAATATTATTTACACATAGTAAAAGCATGTCTCCATGGATACTTATTAAAACAAAATGTTACACTTAAAAAAATACTATGGATCAAATTCTGATAAAATTTCAGGGATAGATCAACCTTTCCAGATTGTTTAGAAAATCTGCATAAGTATTCCTTACTCTTTAGACTATGGAGATGGAAGCAAGGGTAATTTTTTTCTGTCAATTATTTTTCCTAAATGATTTTTGTTTTGTATATACTCTTGAAAATGTGCTCTTAAAATCATATGAGTAATACTAACATGGTTTTCTCCTTGCATATAGCACTTGCAGTATTTACTAATTTTATCTTTCATTTATATAGTTCTTTCACTTTCTGAGACCCTTTCATATTACCTCAACTGGCTTGACCCTAAAAACCAAATTATATAGTAGTTAGAGTGGACAGCAATATCTTCATCTTATAGATTAGGACACTGAGGATCTAAAATGTGGCTTCTGTGATGTGATTCCTATTAAAGTTGGGATCAGACTTAGGTCTTTGGGGTTCAGCTTTCATGCCCTTGCCGTGCATTCTGGCATTCTCTTGGGTCCATGCTGAAAACTGAGCAAATGCCAAGACACTATTGTTAAGAAGAGTTTAGTTTTGTGAACATATCAGTTAGCATATTACTAGTAAGCTTCTTTTAAATGAAATACTTTTAATTTATTTACTCCAAATAATGAACATCAATTTTTAAAAAATGTGATAATAATCATAACAAAATTAAGGCAATATCAAGAATAGGAAAGATCATGGATTTTTAACTCCTAGCTCTACCACTTAAATTACCAAATAAATTCAATCGAGTTAGTTAAACTTTCTGAACTTCAGTTTCACTATCTGTAAAGTGAGAAGTGAGTGAAGGGAGGAGATAATAATATAAACTCTGTAAGTGATTTGTGATATGAAAATTTGTAATAGGTAAAGTACTTAATATAGTGGGTAATATGAAGAGGGATTTTTAAAATTCCAATTATTTGCCATTAATTCAAACTGAAAAACTTCTTTTGGGCTTTATAACTTAAAAATGCTAAAAACTTGACTAAAAAAACCTATAAAAGCTATCTAGATAAAAGACGAAGTACAAGCAGTTTTATATGTATAATACAACTCCCAATGCATTCAACATGTTCTAACTTGATGATATATCAGAATGTCAGAGTAACATTCAAAAATTAAGATTGCCGTCGGAAAGCTGAAAGTACTTGGTAGTACTCAAGCTATTCATAAATAAATAATAGAATGAGTAAATCAAACTTGGGAAGAATAAACAAAAGTCCTTTGAAGTCATAGTGATCAGCAACTGTTTATGTTATTCAAATAATGCAAGCAGCATTAGATTGATATTAAATTTGTACTAATGGAGATAAACAATATGCATTACTTTATGTTTTCAATAATTAGTCAACCTGGTTAACACTATTTGAGATAAGTGTTTTAACATAGCAGTAGAGCTATTAATAGCAAGATTTTTCACTATCTTTCTCTTGGCAAAATGCTAGGTTTTGCCTGAATTCTACAGTGCATTAAAAATAATATGCTCTTGGGTGCTGTGTTTTTTTTCTATTCTCCTTCAAAATTGGCCAAGTATTTTAAATGACAGAAGGAGTGACCTTGAATTCAACTTTTATTATTTGACAATTTACATATACATTTAAAATATAATGAGCATTTTAAAATTAAGAAGCAACTTTTTAAGTGGAAACTTTTAAATTTCCACTGAATAATTTAAGAAATAGTTGGGCTTCTCGTTTCATTTAGTCAGTATTATCTTCATTTATAGATGGCAAATTTAAGGTGCAGAAAAATAATATGATTAGCCAAAGATCCTTTGATAAAAACCATGGCCAGATCTCAAGCTCAGTTCTTTGAACTGTAAAGCTCTGAGAATTCCTGTTTCAAATCAATCAATGTGATAGGGTTGAAATTTACTTAGGACTACAATTTTTGCTCCTTTACTATTTACATCATTCCAGTATAGCTGCCTTATTCATTTACAGAAAACCTTTATTTTTTGCTGTCTCTGCTTATAATTTTTTTAAAAATAAGGTTAGGTGCCCACTGTTTTCTTTTGGTGGTTGTGACTAGAATTGTACCATTAGTTGAAATTTACATTTTATTATAATTTAGTAAGATAGATAAAAGATTTTATTAGGATATTAAAAGCTATGAAACTTAATGGAAAGTATAGCTTTTTTGTTTTTTCCTCAGTATTTTACTTATATATAACCATCAAAGTCAACAAATATCTTACTATATTTGTGGCTTCATAATTCAAAATTCTTTGAAAAACTATAGTAGATACATTGTTTAGCATGTTTAAGCAGATGCCTTTCAAGCAATATAAAATTTTGTAATAGAAGTTCATCTTAATGCTTTTAAATTGAAAAATATAAAACACAGAACTCAGTGAGCAGATGTGGGTAAATCTGTTGACAAAGAGTCAAATGATTATCTCTGAAAGATGTATTTATTTTAAATCAAATATTTTTAGGTAGAAAAGAAGGAACTAGCAGAAGTGTAGACATTCACAAGAAACTCGAGAAGACTCTTGAGAAAAAACAACAAAGAAATAAATGGAGAGTGCAATCTCCTACTGAGAAGTTTTACCTCTCACCCCAGAAGGGTAGCTCCCTAATTTATAAGTGACAGTTGATTGTACTGAATAATTTCCTTAATCATTGCTCTTTGAAGTCTTAACACACATTTGAGACAAGTGAGATGAAAATTAGGAATACATTCTATGGACATTGCAAAGGGGTGGTAAAGTGATTATATGCTTATATTTACTGGGGTCAGTTCTCTCCTGAACCTTGTGTTCCAAGCTTTACTCCTGGTCTTTTGGGAAACACACAGTGTCATCTCATGTCTTGGTTTTCTCTTTTTCATTTACTCTACCTTGTCTGTGATCTTCTTTGTGCCTATATGATATATAGAGAAGTCTAGAGAGGGAAGAATACAGTATGGAGCTGGGAAAAGTGACTTGGAACTAATTTGTTCTTTGGCACTTTTTCTGATTGTCTCTGAACAGCACATTTGTGAAATGGGGAGGGGAGGTGGAAAGTAGCATGAGAGCTGCAGTACATTTCCTGGAGAAGAAGAGCTGAAGACTTATTCAGCTTCACAAGTGCTTAGGAGTTGGCAGAGAAAGCAGTTGGCACCCTCATATTCCTACATGGTGAGAAAGGGGGTCAGTTGCTTTATTTAAGGGTTGTATGCGTTAGAATCTCAGGTACGATCTCAAGAATATGAATGTGAAAATAATTACGATGAGCTTAAAGAAGTACACTCTCACAAAGTTCTGGTAATTTGGGAGATATACATATGGCAGGATTGTATAATATTTCATGTAAAAGCGATCTTGGTTATAGTCCTCACCTCAGATCCCACCAATCAATACCAAAGATTTTACAACAGCAGATGCTAACACCTACAGCTGGAAAAATATCAGAGAAGAGTCATGAGGTTGGAATAAGTTGGGGAAATTTCTTTGTCTTCAGAAAGTTTGGATACATACTGTTTATATAGAGTGATTTTGTAATTTTCCAGGCAAAAGTCCAACTATGATGTAAAACAAAATAAAAACTCTTTGGGAAAAAAACAAAGCATAGTGAGATGAAGACTTGCTACGGATAACTGATTAGAATCATGATCAATATACAGAAATGAAAAATAAACTCCTGAAATGACTAAACATAATGATTTTTTTTTTACTATTACAAAGCAACACACTAGAGTTTTATCTTTCTAGATCAGAATAGGTTTGCATTAGTTGACCGCAAAGAGTAGTTATTTTGGCATGATGTGAATGTAAACCAAAAATAAAAATTTAAGCCTTTCAACTGACTGAACAGACCCCTTCTGGGCCAAGGAAAACTTGAAAAACTAAATTCCAGGTCATGGAATTAGTTGATGATGGAAAAGGAGATTGAGCACACATTATTATGCCCCCTCCCGTGCGGAGTTTTAGGCACTACTAACCAGCATTAACGTTCAAATAGAGATCATAAAACTGACAGAAAAAACTCTGGCAATAAGGTACTGAATTCCAACCTGACTCTGGTATAATATCACACGGCAAATAGCAGGCCCTAATGGAAATGAGAACATTTTACCTCAAAATATATTTCTTTAACATATTTTGAAATAACCCTGCAAAGCAGCCTTTTGTGGGGAAATATTTACATCTATAGAGAACTTCCATTCACATAGTGAGATCTTTCCCCACCCAGCCTATCCCAGATCCATGAAGGATTAATTGAGAGTTTGACACTTTTAAAGTCTGAATTACAGACACCTGCCTTTCGTTCTCTCTAGGGGCTGCCGCCCATGAGGCTTCATCTACATGTCATGAACCTTGGCTTCACCAACATACCCTTTTATCTCAACTCAGCACTTCCTTTGCTAATTTCAAAATTCTTTACACCAGAATTTAACTCTTTCTACCAATTGCCAATCAGATGATTTTTGAATCCACCTATGACCTGCAAGCCCATTTGGAGATGTTCCACCTTCCTGGGCTGAGTCAATGTGAATCTCACATGTATTAATTTATGTTTTGCCTGTAACTTCTGTCTCCCTAAAAAGATATAAAGTCAAGGTGTAATTCAACCATTTTTGACACATGTTCTCAGGACCTCTTGGGACTAGGTCACTCACATTTGACTCAGAATAAATCTTTTAAAATATTTTACTGAGTTTGGCATCTTTCATCAATACCATTATAATTTGATTTTAAATTAAAATGAATATTTATGTGTGAATTTTAATAAATGTAAAATTAAAAAATAGTAAAACGATAGAAAGTCAATTATAATGTGATATATTACTTCAACTCTTTATAATAGCCTAGAAACTACTAAAGGTTTGGAGTTATGAAATCCTGTATATAGAACTCAGTGAATTTTTTTCTTCTTTTAGCCTTTATTTTTTTTTTACGTAAAAAATGGGAATAATAATCCCACAATAGCAATTGTGAGAATTACATGAGATGATATATATGAATACCTGGAATGTAGATCAGATTTAATAAATGTTAATTCTGTTTCTTATTTTAAATAATAAAAAATATATATCAAATTCTGTTCTAAATTTAATGTGTTCATCCTAAAAGTATTCCTTGGTAACATATTTAAAATGATTAGAACCAAACAATAAAATTATATGAAATTTGCTGAGTTTCCTCTAAAGACTTAGTTCTATTTGCCTCTCTTAAAAATTAAAGGAAAAGAAAATTGGCCCTGTGTAATTTCTACAACTTAGAAGAAATACAGATGATTTAATTCAGCATAAAATGAAAACTTTTAAATCTTAGACAGTGGGATCTATCAGACTTGGGGGACTATATAAACATAGTATAGCAGCAAAAACCAAAAAAATTGGGAGTAGGGAAGGAGAAATCTCTTAACTTTAAGAATTGATACTTTCTACAATAATTCTAAAGCATATTTTTGGCATTGATCATTACGTTTTATAGGCAAGAAAGGTTGGTTAGCAACCAGTTTTGTTTTTCTTGCCTGGCTATCACTTGTCATATTTAAACTTATGGTTCTAAAGTATACTAACCTAAGCTGTTACTTCCGTTTGAGAAATGCGTGCTGATAGAAGACTATTAATACTGTGGATTTTATAACCCCAAAGAACATTGGCAGGTTGGGGTGAAGAGTGGACACCTCGGCCATACTTTGCAATTCACAGTGATTTAGACTTGCAGGGTTTCTCCGAGGAGAGGGACTCACTACATGATTTTCAAGAAAATTCTCTAATATTGTATCCCTACTCCTAGCCTGGCAGTATCCTGCATATGCTTTTTCTCATCTTCTAACTGCAAGAATCTCCCAAATTTCTGTCTCTGCTTCAGTCATCTCTATAAATTGGAAAAATGCTAAAACTATACCACAACTTCTTTCATTAGTTTCAGAGCTATATTTACAGGCAAATGCCACAGAGTCCAGTTGACGTCTCTTATGTTTGCATCTCAAACACAAAGTATATTGAACAGAACTGATAATCTTCTAAAAAAAAATCTTTATCTTCTGATCTCATGAAATGGTCATATATTTTATCTTATTTTTATTTTTCTAATTTTTATTTTAAAGATATGGTATACAATTCAGGGTTAGGTATACAAATGGTTATTGTACAGCTTGGGCCTCATTTTGGTCCCCACTTCACCTGGACTGAGATCACATACCCTTATTGATGAAGTGAGTCCCCCACTTCCCCTGGTAGTTTCCCACTACTGCTAATCCCTTTCTTGTAGTATCATGATAATTGTTCAGCATCTGCTTATGAGTGAGAACATGTGGTAATCAAATTACCCCTTTTTTCATTTAACAGAATGGCTTGAGACTCAGGTCTGTTAAAAAAATGAGAGAATTTCTATATAGAGAGAACCTTAAGTTTGTCCTTAGAAAAACAATCTAACACTCAGGTATAAATGGAAGAATTCTTAATTTCAGCTTTTGAGTAGGTTTTTGTTACTGGATGAGGAGGACAGAGAGAGGAAAAACATAAGGAGATTTAGAAGCTGCAGGAATGTTCTTAGCTACCTGAGAAAGTTCCAACCTGGGAAAGGCAAGGTCCTCACTGCTTTGTACCATCCAAGGCACAACACACAGTCTTAGTTCAGAAAAGACAGTATTACCAGAACACAACAGAATTTTGACTTTTATATAGCTTATGTTAACTGGCCCAGAGTTATTGAAGCATTGGGAGTTGCAGTCAGTTTCTGGGTATTAGGGCAGATTTGAAAAGACTTGTTACCATAGTCATTTTTATTCCATAAATCCACATTTCTTGTTAAGGTAGCATTATGCCAAAATAAGCTTTTATGGTGTTTGTGGTTCTCTGAGGAAGCATCTTGTGCTTCTGTTTCTGAAGACATTTTGGAGTGTGTGTATGTGAAGTCATCAATACAAATTCTCCTCTGACTGAGGTTTCTCTAATATGATGATGCTCTGCATTATTAAGGGCCACAGAACAATAGAGTCTTTAAAATTTTTTTCTTTCAAGTTCAATGAAATAGCTTTTCTCTCTAATTTCTTATTTACTTCAACCCATAAAGAGAAAACATTCATTTAGAATACAATACTCTCCAATTTCAAAGAAACCAAAAGAACCTGACTGAAATTGATCAACATAAAATAAATCTAACAGAACAATAGTAGCGAAATTATAGGATTTATACTGAATTTTTTTAAATCAGTGCTGTATTTAAATGTACTCAAGGCCATGAAAAACAAGGAACAGTGGAATCAAAACAAAGTAAAATCTTTTCATAAATTATACTCAGCGAGTTTCGCTCTTTCTGACTGAGGATACTTATAGCAAAAAGAGGTATTTTAAAATCATTATGAGGTATATTTGTGCTTTGCCCCACATGTTTCAATATAATCAAATCTCTTTAGAAAATAAATATGAGGGGTTTTTTTGATGGCATAGTTACCACAGAAGGGAGAAATTCTCCTTTTCTTTTATCATTGTCTTGTTTTACAATGCCTAATTTAAGCTTTACAACTAAAGGTGTTAGAAGATGTCAAATTCAGCATATGTAATAAATAGGAAATTCAGTTTAATGTCAGCTATTGTGTTTTTAACATTTAAAAACTGTGAATGTATTTTCACCTTGTTTTAAGTTTAGAGCTCTGAATTACATTATTTGGTAGAACTATAAATATTAACTCTAGACATTCATACAAAAGGAAGTGCTTTTCTTTAATCAAAAGATTGTAAATGATTTGGTGAGGACAAGGGAAAGGATAGAGAGAAAGGCCACATTCAAATTGGGGAAATTGATTTATGCTGAACATTTCCTTAGTTCCTTGATCACCAAATCCTCAAATCACTTTTGTCATCAATTTTTGGCCAAATTTCTCATAATTCTACCACCTTAACAAGTTACCTTTTTCTACTTCTTCTTGTCCTCATCTATACAGAAACATTAGATTTGCTTTCACAGCATAAACAATTTTGCAATCAGCCTTTTTCATTATGAATTTTCACATTATTTTGTAGACTTCTTTAATTCTTTCAAATATAATTAAAATTTAAGTCCAGCGAAAAGGATTAAAGTTTGATATTCATTTATACACTTTTGCCTTGAGAACTAAAAAATTATAGGTACTGCTGAGGCCAAATACGACCACCTCCGATTGCATCCCTTTCTCTCTTTCTAAGAAGTAACTTCTACATAAAATCTAGTGTTTTTATTCATATATATACATTTCTTTATGCTTTTACTACATATAGGTGTCTTCTTAAGACATTTTAAAACTTTTTATTCCTAAGAAAACCTTAGCACACATCACAGTGAAATCTTAACAGCTCTGTGAACTTTCATGCATTAGAGTCAAAATCAGCTAACTACAAAACAACAGAAAGTAGTAAATGCACCATATGTGATTTGTCTCTCAAATTAAAAAGACATCCCACATGCCCAGATATCCATAGTACGTGTGTTGTGTGTAGTTACAAAAGTGACACTCTCATCTTCTTCCCTTGTCTAATTGATACTCTCTTTCCGTTGGGCTGTTTAAAAGTCAGACAAGATGCCAAGTCAGGAAAACAAAAGGGAAGAAACATAAAACCCTGCCTTCTAACACTGTCACAATCATTTTGAAATAAAATAAATCAGAATTACCAATCCTTAGTATTCTTAAATGTGTAATCCATGGGGATATATAAAATAAAGATGAACTTTAAGCTGAATTTCTTCTCAGAATGAGATATGTTGTTTATTTTCATAGCAAAAACAAAATAATCTCTTTTCTACATTAACTGCTTAATTTTGTTTCCTTGTCTAAGGATTTTATCTTTTTTTCCTTTTAGTAGTGTTGCCTTTTGGGAAATAAAATGCTAAGCATCAGAAGGAAAAATTCAGATGTTACGATGCATCCTAAAAACATTTGAACTAGTTTTTATCCAACTCTTTTGACACACTATATGCAGCGAGGGATTTTTATCTTCAAGCCTGTAACCCAGTATATCAAAGGGGACGCAGACAAAAACACCAATTCCTAAAAGTATATGAAGTTCATCATCAAAAGCTTTTTTCCCCTTTCTTGGTTCACTTAACAGTAATGCTATAGTGGGATGATAATAACAGATTTGTTTGTTCTGCACCAAAAGTATAACCTCATTGTAGTAACCACTGACAAGATGACAAACAGATTTAGCCATGAGACAAACATATCACTTAACCTCAATACATGATCAAAATCAAACTTCCAGTGAAGAAACCTGCTAATTTAGGGTATTCAAAAAATATGAGTTGACTATTTGTCCCCGTGTCAATTGATACGGGCACAAACTTTGTCTACAAGTTTGAGAGTTGAGTTCCTGTTTTATAATAACATCTAATATATTTTCTTCAGTTTCAGATAAAATTGAATTTTGATACATGCTGCTAAATGTCTGTTAAGGCTAAATTCAACTAAATTGTCTTGGGTACTCTAAATCTTCAAGGTCATTCATCTTGGGCATGACCACACAGAGACACTTTTAGAAAGTTGCTAGAAGCTATTTTTGTTAGTAATATGGTCTCTGCTGGAAATGGGGTTAACATTTACATTAGCAAGCTTTGATTTGAGATTTCCTGAAGTTAACTTAAAGGTGAATCATGGGTATACACAGGGAAAAATAAAGTATTCTCATATTGTATAAATACATTTTGTAATATTGCTACTCAGAGATAAAATTTAAGTGTAGGACAAAAAAATGAGAAACACAGATTAATTAATTTGAGCAGACTGTATTTTTCTTCTGTATCAGGTAGAATGACTGGGATTAAAATTTTTACAAGAACTACTGTTGTAAATTTTCAGAGAAATACCTACTGTTGGTAATATACAGCTCTTCATCAAAAAATGGTTTAGAGTTATTGACTAACCCCTTTTAAAGTTCTTGGAGCTGTAGCATGAGAATATATCTTTCTATCACTGGACTTAATAAAAAAATACTTCATAGAACTCTTGTAATTCTAGTACAAATAACTCAGAAATTACAGGGGTTGTCAGAATATTTGTGCTTGAGAGGGTAATTGTTTGATAATTTAAATGCCATTCTAAGGCAAGCATAATGGCATAGAAAAAAATTCCCTCGATATAATAAAATCAATCTGCAGCTACAAGATTCTGCAGGCCAACAAAGCTTGAGATTCCTTTTTGGGGTCCTATTTTCAACACTGAATAGGTTTGCATTGCAAAATTAGAGGAAATTAGATTCACCTGTGCTATTAAAAATTGGAATTGCAAATATTAGTAATGAAAATGTGTGCCACAAGGTGGAATTCGTTTTGTGTTTTCTCTCACCATCTTGCATGATCATGTTATAGAAGGACATGGTAGTCTCCTGCTTTTAGTTTTTAACAGGAATCCATGCTTTTAACTGCAAAATGTATCATTTTTCAAAGCCATGAGGAGGTTGCAGAGATTGCCCTCATTCTCTGATAAACTTTTTTCTTCCCACATCGCTCACCTTAGAACAAAGTAAGGCACTACTCATTATGTATTCTAGGCATATATTTAAATTCAAGCACTGTTTAAAGTTGGGATAACCATAATCCAGGTAATTAATTTATGATTACACATTCTCTCTATTAACATACTTTAGTGTACCTTAGATTATTAGGCGTCTGTCTAATAATGTTGTTGAGCAAATCTATTTAGAAATCCACATTATCCACTGTAATATGCAAGCAGTATACCTTAGCATATTATATCTCAGTTCCTTCTTAGTAGACCTAAAATTATCTCCTGGGATAACCAGCAAATACTGTAAACACAGGGGAACTTCATTTTAAGAATTCCTCTTCCAATTCAACAGTCTTATAGAAGATGGTCATTACTCTTGTGAAAAACACTCTTGGTTGCTTAGTCATTCTTCTTCCTTACTCTTTCCTAAGAGAATGCTTACTTTGTTCAGGTACTTTATAATAGTAGGCCACTTCTCCAGATACATGGCATGAATTATGATTGAATTAAGTCAGTTTTTTACAGGTATACCTTGGAGATATTGTGAGTTTGGTTCCAGACCACCACAATAAAGTGAATGTCTCAATAAAGTGAGTCACAAAAATGTTTTTGTTTCTCAGGGCATGTAAATTATGTTTACACTATACTGTAGTCTGCTAAAGTATGTAATAGCACTATGTCTAAAAAGCAATGTACATGCTTTCATTTAAAACCACTTTATTACTAAAAAATTCTGATAATCATTGGAACCCTCCCAAGTCATAATCTTCCTGGTGAAGGGTCTTGCCTCAATGTTGAAGGTTGATGGCCGCTGACTAATCAGAGTGGTGGTGTCTGAAGCTTGGCATGCCTATGGCAGTTACTTAAAATAAGACATCAATGAAGTTTGCTGAAACAACTGACTCTCCTCTACAAGAAATATTTCTGTAGCATGCAGTGCAGTTCAACAGCATTTTATACACAGTAGAAATTCTTTTGCATGTGGAAGCAGTCTTCTAAAACCCTGCCCCTGCTTTATCAACTAAGTTTATATCACAATCTCATTTTGTTGTTTGTCATTTCAACAATGTTTGCAGCATCTTTACTAAGAGTAAATACCATCTCAAGAGACCACTTTTTTTTTCATCTGTAAGAAGGAACTCCTCACTTGTACAAGTTTTATCATGAGATTGCAGCAATTCAGGCTTCACATTTTCAGGCTTCACTTCTAATTCTAGTCCTTGTGCTATTTCTACCACTTTGCCCTTACTTCCTCCATTGAAGTCTTGAGCCCTTCAAAGAAATTCATGAAGACTGGAATTGACTTCTTCCAAACTCCTGTTAATATTGATATTTTGACCTCCTCCCACGAATCACAATGTTCTTAATGGCATCTAGAATATGTTGAATCCCTTCCAGAATGTTCTCAGTTTACTTTGCCCAGCTTTGTCTGAGGAATCACTATCTATGGCAGCCACAGCCTTACAAAATTTATTTCTTAAATAACAAGACTTGAAAGTCAAAATTACTTTTTAATCTATGGACTTCAGAATGTGTGTTGTGTTAGCAGACATGAAAACAACATTAATCTCCTTGAACATCTCCATCAGAGCTATTGGGTGACTGAGTGCATTGTCAATGAGCAGTAATATTTTGAAAGAAATCTTTTTATCTTGAGAAGTTCTCAACAGTGGATTTAAAATATTCAGCAAACCATGCTGTAAACAGATGTGCTATCATCCTGGCTTTGTTATTCCATTTAAAGTGCACAGGAAAAGGAGATTTGGCATAATTATTAAGGGACCTAGGATTTTTGGTTTCAACTTGAAGTCAAAAGTTAGCCCCTTTGAAACTTTGAAGCCAGCCACTGATTTCTCCTCTCTAGCTATGAAAGTCCTAAATGACATCTTCTTCCAACATAAGGCTGTTTGTCTACATTGAAAATCTGTTGTTTAGTATAGCCACCTCCATCAACGAGCTTACCTAGATCTGGAGAACTTGATGCAGCTTCTCTCTTAGCACTTGCTGCTTCACCTTGCACTTTGGTGTTCTGGAGACGGTATCTTTCCTTAAACCTCATGAACCAACTTCTGCTAGCATTGGATTTTCCTTCTTCAGCTTCCTTACCTCTCTCAGACTTCATAGAATTGAAGAAAATTAGGGTCTTGCTCTGGATTAGGCTTTGGCTTAAAGTAATATTCAGATCATTGAATACCCAGATCACTGAAACGTTCTTCATATCAGGAAGAAGGCTGCCTCACTTTCTTATCATGCGTGTGTTCACTGGAGTGGCACTGTTAATTTCCTTCAAGAACTTTCCCTTTGCATAACTTGGCTAACTGTTTGGCACAAGAAGCCTAATTAATTGACCTAATGTCAATATTGTTGTATCCCAGAGACTAGAGAAACCCGAGGAGAGGGAGGGAGATGAAAGGAGAGCCTTCAAGATAACACTCAAAACACACACAACGTTTATAGATTAATTTTGACATCTCATATGGGCGGAGTTCTTGGTGCCCCCAAACAATTACAATAATAACATTAAAGATTACTGTTCATAAATCACTGAAATAGATATAATAATAAAGAAAAATTTGAAGTATTGTGAGAATTATCAAAATGTGATGCAGACATGTAGTGAGCACATGCTGTTGGAAAAATGGCATTAATTCGCATGCCAGAGTGACTACAAATCTTCAATTTGCAAAAAAAGAAAAAAATCACAATATATTCAAAGTGTAATAATGTGTAGCACAATACAAGATATTCCTAAAATTCCTTTCTTTTTGTCAATGATTGGTCTAAGGTTAGACATGAGATTTAGTATTGCCACTAAGAAATAAGACAAAACTGTGGGGGACTTCTGGAAAACACTTTCTTCCCTGAGAAAAGAGAGAACACCAAAGGGGAGAAGACCCCTTTGGCCTTTGCTCTCCACCACCCTACTTCCTGATTAGATTTCTACGTGATGAGATGATGTTTGGAACCATAGTTCTTTTTAAAAAAATTTTTTTTTTATTTTAAAGACGTGGGATACAATTCAGTGTTAGGTATACAAATGCTGATTATGCAGGTACCCTTGTTGATGAGGTGTTACCCTCGCGCCCCTGGCAGTTTCCCACTACTGCCAATCCCTTACTTATAGTATTATAATAATTGTTCAAGTTCCACTTATGAGTGAGAACATATGGTACTCTGTTCTTTGTTTCTGTGACAGATCACTGAGTATGATTGACTCTAAATCCATCCAAGTTGCTGCAAAGTCCATATGTTTGTCCTTCTTTATGGCTGCATAATATTCCATTGTGTATAAGTACACAATCCAGTTCAGCTTCGATGGGCGGCATGGTTGGTTCCTTGTTTTTGCTATTGTGAACAGAACTGCAACAAACATGCGTGTGCAGGTATCTTTTTTGTAGAATGATTTGAGTTCCTCCGGGTATATTCCCAATAGGGGAATTGCTGGGTCATATGGAAAGTCAATTTCTAGTTCTTTCAGAAATCGCCAAAGAGGTTGCACTGGTTTGCATTCCCAGCAGCAATGTAGAAGCGTTCTTTTTTCTCTGCATCCTTGCCAGCATCTGTTGTGGCTTGTTGTATTAATGATGGCCATTCTTACTGGGGCTAGGTGGTATTTCAATGTGGTTTTGATTTGAATTTCTCTAATAATTAGTGAATCTAACACTTTTTCATGTGTCTGTTGGCTGCCTGTATATTTTCTTTTGAGAAGTGTCTATTCATGCATAGTTCTTTTTTAATAATTCAGAGAAGGCTCAGAATTACTAGCTCAATCTGTAACTAGCTTTGGAGCTGCCTGGTTCAAGGCTTTGCTTTTTCTGAGATAGCTAGATGCTTTATTGTGTATATAGCTGATTTTAGTTAGCATAAGTTAGATTACACAGCAGTAACAAACAGTCCAAAGTCTCGGGGCCTTAACACAATGAAGGTTTATTTTTCACTCATGCTACACGTTCACTGTGGGTCAGCACAGCTTCTGCTTACTGAAGTCTCTTAGGGAATTGGGTCGAGGGAGCAGGAGTACCCCCTAAATTACCGGTTTCTGTTCCTGAAGAAAGAATGAGTTCCGGAGGATCTTATATCAACGATCAAATGCTATAGCCCAGAAGTGACACATATCACTTCCAATCACAACTTACCTTCCAGAACTAATCACACAACTCTACTCACAAGAGGGACAGGAAGTACAATTATGCCATATGCCTCTAGGCAGGTGTCATCAGAATTATTTTTTGAATAGTTCTAATGACCACTGCATCTACTTAAGAGGAGAGACTTGTTACTGGCAGTGAAGGTATCCTGAATATAGTGATGATGATGATAACAATAATCCTTAAAATTATTGAATATCAGCAATGTATCTGTCATTGTTCTAAATTTTTTGTTAATTCATTTAATACATACAATAATCTTATATTGTGAGTGCTGTTATTATTCTCATTTCTCTGATTAAAAAATTGCAGAGTATTTTCCTGCTCAAGATCATTTAGAAACTTAGCATCAGAGTCATGATTTTTAACTTAGGCAGGATAGCTGCAAAATCTACATTCTTAGCTACCATATGATAAATCTTTAATAATTTTGCTTTGCAAATCTATCTATCATGTATCATGTTAAGAACAAATTGATATATGCAATTACCATTACATGGTTGTTGTAAAAAAATAAAATAAAAAACTTCATTAGAAGATGCTTAGCTACTATACACTTAGTTGAAGTCAACTTATTAGACAAAGTTTGGATCAATTTTCCCAAAGCATGGGGACAGTTTTTCCTCCAGAGCACACAGGAGCAAAGTACATTTTATAAATTACCAAGCCTGAGGCCTCAATCACTAACAGCTTGAGCTCTGCTCACTTGGGGGTAACACAAGATTGAACACACTTTTCATAGTCCGTGGAAAGAAGCAAGTATCTATGGCCCAGAGCTATTCTCTTTGTGGGTGCTGAAATTCTATAAATAGATAAGCCTTAGACAACGCATTCAGACAATGACTGCAGATAGCTATTATCCATAGAATTGCAACTATATCCACCAACTTACTCTTTATTGGAAGACTATTTTTCTACCTGTGCTTGTTTACTAAGTGAGGGAGCATCTAGAATTGGTGATTCTGGAAGCTTATTTGATTCAAATTTTCATTTTTCTCTTATCTGAGCAAGTTCCATTTGTTTTCTGGGAGAGATTTCCTCATTTAACTTTTCTGAATTTGGATCTTGGAGTTTTAATTGAAAATATTTTTCTCCAGGTTTACATCCATTTTTCAGTAAAAGCACCCAAATTCCTCTTTGGAAAACTACTGCTCCTTCATTCTGAATCAAGGTAATTTGAGTGTAATTGATGCAGTCTTTCCTTCTTTAAGGGTAAGTATAAGTCTTAAGTCTGGGGAATCGGGACATTCCGTTCCCCCAGGGTATAATGATTGATCCATGGATGAGCACATGACCAAGTCAGTGTAATAGTACTCAGACTTGGGACTCATTTCTGGATCCAGCATTTGTCACAATAGTACAATACTCAGATTGGGACTATGATAACTAATGCTGGAACTACAAAAGGCAACAGAGGAACAGAGATTTCCCCATCTCCTTTGCTGATGTATATCCACATTGTGAACAATGCTGGCACATGTTAGATACTTAATATAAATTTGTTGAGTGAATGAAGTCACTTTATGCTGAGTGGCTACACTGGTTGAACGTAGTCCTTGAGAGGCCAAGCAGCCAGCATGAGGAGAACACCTGCCTGAAATGTCAAAACTGAAGAAATTGAAGCCAAAGATAAAAAGAGAGAGAAACTAAATTCTGATATCATTGAGCTTTAGGCCCCAGCACTCTGGAAGCCAGGGTGGGTGGGTACTTTTTAGTTCTAAAATAAAAAATATTCCCCTTGTCAACCATACCTGTTGGAGTTGAATTTCACAAACAAACAAAAAAACCACTGAACTAACAGATTAGCCATTTGATTGATTGGGTGGACTCTTCCAACTCTGTGCTATAATAATGGAATGATCAAAATTCTATCACCCTAAAATCAATGACTTGAACATTTCATTTATAAATATTTTACTATTGCTGCAGTATAAAGTTAATACTGCAGCAATAAAAACATCTCTAGAGATATATTGAAGTTGTACATGAGAATTACTTTCAAATTTAAAATATTTTAAGTAGTTTACTCTTCCTTACTCAAGAAAGTTGACATATCAGAGAGCGATTTCAGTTAAACGAGTGTTTCAGGGAAGCTTTTGATGGGAATATGAGGAATATGTTTACATGCTGGAATTTTATTTATTAATAAAGGTGTTGTGAGAACAAGAGCTAAGAGCTCTATTATACTGGGAGTTACCATATCCTAGAAGACAGACATGCCCAGTAGTGGTTCTTTTTTTTTTGGAAGGACTTCTATAAGAGTTCAGCTCTTCTCCTGAATTTTCCTTTTATCTGGATAATGGTATCTTTTTGTCATCCACTTATAGATTTTGTATCCTCTTGGCAACATACTATTTGTATAGCTTGGAGGAGTCAGTCTCTTTAACATTGAAATAATGTTAGTATCCATCTTATAGGATGCCATGGAGATTAAATGAGATGATTCAGGTAAAGTACTTAATAATTACTAAATTAATGGTAATTATTATGACAGGTTCCAGACCTGAACATGCTTTTTTGGGGGGAAGGGGGTTGGGAATTTTAAGGAGTTATAGCTTTCTTAATTTGCCTTATCCAGATTTGGGGATTAATTTCTGGTGTCTGGGCTTCAAAACCTCTATCTTTTACATTCTGGTCTAATTTCTTAAATAGGTTTTATTCTCCTAAACTGCTGTTGATGTGAAAAGTTTAAATTCAGTTTCTCCAGAACTGGGGACCTAATCTTCTCTTGTTGATTCACCCAAAGGAGTAAAGACATCTCCATGGCTGGGCTGCTACTATTGCCCGGATATCTCTAGATTATCAGACTCTAGTTTCTTTTTCCTTCCTGGAGGTACTCATCACCTACCTCAGGCTCAAAATATTTTGCTGCCACCTGTCAAAAAAGATCACCTTTGTTGTTTCTCTAACTACCCGATAGGGCAGCTAGTCTCTCCTTATAGTTGCCTATATCCTCTGGAATCTGTCTTCTCTGAATATATTTGACTTCTCACCAATCACACTTCCAACTCTTTGGATGGGAGACTGCAGAAGAGGCGAGGAAAAGAGGGACTAAGCTGCATGGTGCTGCCTTTCAACACACCTGAACAGCCATTATGTGTGAGATGGAACATGCTAGAGAGGTGGAAAATAGCTAAAACACATGCAGAAAAATAAAATCAGATTATTCTGTCAAGGATCTCCTGCTTCTAAAAATGGAGAATTAATTCATTTCTTGAATTTTTAATGGACCGGTGTTCTCAGATTTTTTTTTATACAGTCATTTAAGTGTTAGAATAAATCCCATCAATGACCTCCTTGGGCTAACTCTCAACTATGATTTCCTGTGTCAAGGGTCTCCAGTTGACTCCACTTTTGGCCAAGGGTGTTTGTGTCATTAATATCTGAAATCTGATATGTTCCAGAATCGATCCTGTCTTGCCTACCATATTCCAAGTAAGCTGCCTGGTCAGTTTTTGCATTTTTAAAAAGTTCATCATTTATTTTGTCTGTTTTAATTTTGGGTTAATTTAGCCTTCTCCATCTTCTTTGTCTTTCATTTACATGCAATCCACTGCTAAATTCCTCCCCATGGCATTTTTGAAACTTAAGACTTTTTCATTTTTACAAACACCATACTTCCCTGCTTTTGATATTTCCATGCCTGAATTACTATGATGATTCCTCAACAAGGAGGTCAGAAATGTGTTTGGCTTTTATACTTTTGTTAAAATACAAATACTTTTTGAATATGTTTATTTTTTCCCTTTTTGGGATATCATGAGGTTTTCCATCTACTGCCCACTGCAATATCTCCCTTTATTGACTCCAAATATCTTCATATTATATTTCTTTTAAAAAAATTTAATCTTACTGTTTTCTTCATCCATCTTACTTATCTCATCTACTGTTAAATCCTGTCCTTTTGGGTATAAAAATAATGTTCTCAAGTCTCCATTAATGAAGGATCCACTTAAAGTATTTTTTTCAGAAATGTCATTGGTTTGCAACAATCTTTGTGCGATTAGTTCACCTGCTTCAATGTGGGGATCCCAGAGGGGATGAAAATAAACTTTGCCGGATCATGTGCATTTAGTTCTGTCTCAGTAAACTTTAAGAATTGGACTTAACCATCCTGACTATTCCTTACTTTTTTTCTAACCAAGAATATCCTTACTAATCCTCGTTTTCTGAAAAGCCAGTTCAAGATATACTTTCTCAAGAAGAATGTTTTCAGCCTCCAAGATGGTTCTTATTGCTTCTCTACTTTATGTTCCTTTACTGTGCATATCCTAGGTTTTTTACTATAGCGTTCTGTGCTTTTTGAACTCCTACTTTGGAATATGTTCTTCAACTCTTTGAGTGTGTGTGTCTGTGTGTGTGTGTGTGTATGTGTGTGTGTCTTTTCGTGTATAACTGTGAGCCTTTTGAGTACCTAGCATCTTTTGTGTTGTGACTCTCCCCAACTGCCAATGCTGTGCTTTCTAGAAAGTTGCTTAGTACACCGCAGGCATTCATTAAATGTTGAGTGATCCACTGCTAATATATAGGTAGTTACCACACAATTTACCATGTATGAAGAAAATATATGTTTTTTTTATGTGCTAGTGAAATGCTGATAACCTTAGTGTCCTTAATAATTCCCCATTAATTGTTTCTCTCATGTTGGAGAGTTGTGAATTATTGATCCTTCTTGTGCTACTTTGCCTTATATTCTATATATCTCAGCAGTAGTATGCTAGTTCTAAGTCAAGAATGTTTAAAAACAGTATTATAAAGTCTAATGATGAGAAAATACATTCCTACCTGATAAGCTGTGCCTGTTAGATGGTTGGTAACTTTGGGTATCTTTTTAAAAGTAGTGAACCAAAAGCAAAGGTAACTGGGCAAAATGAGAATGGATTTTCTCTATAAATATAGGTATATATATACATGGATACCTCATCATATTCGACTTTTGAATACCCTCCCTGAAGTTTTAATATCTACTCTATAAAAACCATGAACTGGAAGGTCACAGATGATAAACTAATCACTAAGTTCAATTCTTTTTATTTTCCCTGACCTCTTATGACATTTGGAATCAGAAACCAATTTAAAATTTTTTAACTTAAAAAACCACTCCTTCTTTAAAGCTCTTACTTTTATACTTTGAATCCCGATCAACTGTTCTTCTATAGTTCTGTCACTTTATTCCTGTATCTCCCCCAACAAATGAATACTCTGTCACTCTTATATTTAACCCTTATGCTCCAGCTATTAGACTGGATAAGGGTGATAAAAAGAAAAGAAGGCATCATGTAAACCTTCTAGGAAATGATAGTAGTTGAGATAAGAGATCAATGACTATGATTCCAGATACAATTAATGATAATTGCCTCAGAGGCAATGATAGTCTGAATGTATCCCCCCAAATTCATATATCAAAACTTAATTGCCAATATGATAATATTAGGAGGTAAAGTCTTTAGGAGGTGATTAAGTCATGAGGTCTCCTCCTTTGTGAAAGGGACTAATGCCTTATAAAAGAGGCTTCACACAGCATTTGCTCCTTTTCCCTGTCTGCCTTCCACCATGTGAAGACACAGCATTCAAGGTGCCATCTTGGAAGCAGAAACTAGGCCCTCACAGACACCAAACTTGCTAGTACTTTGATCTTGAACTTCTCAGCCTCCATAATTGTGAACAATTTATATTCTTTATAAATTATCTAGTCTCAGGTAGTTTGGTATAGCAGTAGAGATGGACTAAGGCAGAGGCAAAGGTTAAAAGAAAGAAGAGAAGAATTGGCATGGCCTCATAAAGATGTGTAGAATTCATACATGCAGAGCTGATGGGGGAAAGAGAAGCAGTGTGAAGAAAAATACAAAAGCAAAAATGAGGACCAGACTGGAAAAGGGAACTATAATTTTTTTATAGATTTCCTCATCTTTTGGATTGACTACTCATATGTCTTCTGGACTTCAGAATCTATCCTCCATTAAGTCTTCTGCATCATTTCTACAAAATGTGTTTATCCTATAATTAAAATCCTAGTAAAAATTTTCAATGACTTTCTATTTTTTTAATACAAAAGAAACATTCTGTTTTTAATTGATTTAAAAAGTACTACATGATTGGATGCTAAACATTCATTTTACATTATGGTGCTGGGGCTGATTTTTTGCAGCCACATTGATTTTTCTACATTTCTTAGTTAGGCCATGTTCAGGCCACATCTGTGTGTTTGCTGATGTGGTTTCCTTTCCTGAAAAAAAGTATTTGTTAGTCTGGTCTAAATTCTTCTTACTTTTCATGAAATCTTCTTAAACTACCCTGTTAAACCCATTTCAGAACTAAATAGATCATGCATTATGTTTATTTGGTATATCATGTGCATTTATCCTACTATGTAGTCGATAAGAGATCATGTTGAATTTAATTAGAAAATGATAGAAGATAAGAATTAACAAAATTGGATAAGGTTGTTATTGTCTATGTTCATTTTCTTCCTTTTGTTACAATTTGTTGAGATTACATTTATCTTCCTATAACATTACCGCTCATAAAATTTTGCACGAAAATATAATTGAAGTCCTTATGACGTTAAAGCAAAGTTAGAAGTTATTTCTTTATGTTTGAGTTTTCTAATACTGAGCAAAGTGATATATATATTTTTAAAGAACAACTTCTACATAGAGATATGACAATTTCAGAGTCATTCCCTTGGCAAGCAAACTCATCGGTCTTACTGGATCTTGCAGTCATATTAGCTGTCATTCCAGTGAAAACTATTTTCAGGATTGCATTTGCTTGCTAAGACTCCATCAGACTCAGTTTTAGAGTAACTTTTAAAGTGTTTGCTCCATTCTTGCCTCATAGAAAAGAGAGAAATCTCAGTTTATAAAAAGTGCTATTCAAAAGTCAGACTAGAAGCCCAGTTTCATTAGCACAGTAAGTCCAAAATTGAGGTGTGTGAAACTGAGGGGAAAAGGTTACAACAGATGGATCACTTTAGTTTTACGATCAAATAGTGATGCCTTTTGTAGAAGTATAGAGAAAAATGAAAGTTTCTATGGAGCAAAAAATGCAAAAGGACTATAAAAGAAATCATGTGGAAAGTTCTTGAGGATCAGGGTTACCAAATAGAAAAAAAAAAAGGCTTTAGAAAAGTGTACAGATAGTGACAGTAAAGCAATTTGCAAAGCCAGTGATAGTGATGAGGTATTTATAAAGCTACCTTAATTTTGGGCCAGGAAAAGGGCAGAGAACACATAATTATCAGTATAAGTTTCTTTGATGCAGTATGTTAAAGTGCCCAAAATGGAATCAAGATGAATTGATCAATTGTTCTAACACATTTGAAAATGTGGTGTAAGAAGAGTTCATTGTGAAGCTGGGTAAAATACATAATGAATTTCTTTTACCTTAAAAAGTACTTAATGGGTGCTATGGGTTGAATTGTGTCTTCCAGAAAGATATGTTCAAGTCCTAATCCCTGGTACCTGTCTGTAATTGTGACTTTATTTGAAATAGGTCACATTTTTTGAGGATCTGATCAGTCAATGTGAGGTCATGTTGGAGTAGGATGGCCCTTAATCCAATATGGCAAGTGTCCTTTTTAAGGCAAGAGACAGGGACACACAGGGAGAACGCCCCGTGGCGATAGAGGCAGAGATTAATGTGTCTCCAAACCAAGAGACACCAAGGGACATCACTGGCAACACCAGAAGCTAAGAGAAAGGCATGGAACAGATTTTCCCTTAGAACTGCAGAGGGCATGGCTCTGCCAACACCTTGATCTCAGACTTTCAGCCTCCAGAACTGTGAGAGAATATGTTTCTGTTGTTTTAAGCCACCCAGTCTATGGTAGTTTGTTTCAGCAACCTCGAAAACAAATATAATGGGTGAGTTCTATGAGAATCCCCTGGGTCCTTGTGAATGAATGTGGAGATCACTTTGTTATCTGCGCCCAAGGTCATTCCCAATCATACTCCTAAAGGAGAGAATGTCACGTAACAAGAAATAGTTTTCCCAATGCAAATGCTTTTTTTTCTTCTTTTTACCAACATCACTTATTTTCTATTTAGTCATTTTCCTATGTTTTCTAAAAACATGATTTTTTTATGTTTTGGTAAACATATTTAAAAGTTGCCAATGGAGCCAGTTGCAGTAGCTCATGCCTGTTATACCAGCACTTTGGGAGGCCAAGATGGGAGAATTTTTAGTCTGGGAGTTCAAGACCAGTCTAGGCAATATAGTGAGACCTCATGTCTACAAAAAAAAAAAAAATAGTAGCTGAGTGTGGTGGTGCACATCTGTAGTCCCGCTACTCCGGAGACTGTGGTGAAAGGATCAAATGATACCAGGAGGTTGAGGCTTTAGTGAGTTGAGATTATGCCATGGGACTCCAGCCTGGTTAACAGAGTGAGACCCCAACAACAACAACAACAAATTAATTTAAAAAGTTTGCCAATGTAAAAAATTTCTCAGTAAACAAATCACTTCGTCTGGAATCTTTCCTTACAGGATTTCTCTTGCCATTCTTTCACAATCAATAGTATGAAAAAATCTGCACTCCTTGTAGGAATGTGAAGCACAATAAATATGGGTACAGAGATGAATGTATAAGTCTAAATTATTAGATGGATGTTGTTTAAGATTAAACTGGTTTTCAAAATAAGTAAACAATGTCTCCCCACTCCCAATAGCTTATAGCTAAAATGAAAGTTTTCATTATTTGAATTTTGAAAATATTCTATTTTTTAAATAATAAGATTTTGAATATTTTTGAAAACTCACTTTTGCCAGAGAGAAATCAACTTCAGGAATGATGACAGGCTCATCGTGTTTGGAATGGCGTTTGGAATAGGATGTATGCCAGGAGTCTAAGGCTTGCTTTTTTTCTGGTGGCTTTTTTACTAATAAAAGTAAATTGCTTCTTTTTAAATAAAATATTCCCTTCTACATTTTTCATATGCTTTTTTTAATAAAAGAGAATGGCAAGCACTTGTAATACTTAATTATTTTAAAACATGAATGTGTCACACTAACAATGTCTAATAATCTTATGTCTACTAGCTTATAATTCCAAGCCCTACATATGAAATCAAATCAAGGACAGAAACAGCATTTCTTCTTAATCATTGTTTTAAGGCAAAAGTCTGGAAATGGATTAGTGTCTCCAACCTGGAATCTATGGTGCTTTCATTGTCTTGGAAATGGACATTCCACTGCCTTTTGATGTGAACTAATTATCAACCCTGAAATACAGCCTTGCTAGTCTGAGGGTAATTAAGTAAACTGATATAGCTTTCATACTCCTTTTTGACATTGCTCAGATGTCAAAGAATTTGCAGTGGAATATCTAACCACCTTAACTATGCTGTTGTTAACCCTGAAAAAATTCACAATTTTAGTGACTGTAATGGAATGCCACCACAAAGAAGAGAACACAGTGAGGTTTTCCAGTACAAATTCTTTAAATTTTTGTAAAAAACAAAAGTATAAATAGTGCAAATTAACGTTATTAAGAAAAAGTAATCTCTAGTGCCTTTTCATAAAGTAAAAATTCTATTGTTCTCTCTAACATGTTCTCTTTCTTTCCATATCTATGGTAAGCAGAATTATAAGATGGCTCTCAACACTCCACCCTCTCCTGCATACTTGCCCTATATCTGCCTCCCCTTGAGTGTGGGAAAGATCTGTGACTGTAAAAGATTGTGCTATGTGGCACATTGTAGATGTTAACTAAAGTCCCAGATCAGTTGTATTTTATTTCATCAAAAGGGAAATTATTCTGGGTGAGCCCAACCTAAAACCTTTAAAACAGGACTGGACTCTTTCTAAGGTGAGAGAACCATTTTTCCACTGGCCTTGAAGAAGCAAACAGTCATGTTGCTGTAAATTGCCTGTAGAAGAATCACCTTTAAGAAATGAGGATCTCAGTCCTACAACTTCAAGGAATGGAATTTCTCCCGAAAACAATGGCAGCCTGTGAGACTCTGAGCAGAGGACCCAGTTGGACTGTGCCTGGATTTCGGACCCATGTAAACTGTGAGATGATAAATACATGTTGTTTTAAACCATTAAGTTTGTGGTAAAGTTTTTATTATAAACTTAATTTTTTTTAGAACAGTTGTAGATTTACAGAAAAGTTAAGGAGACAGTACAAGCCGGGCTCGGTGGCTCAGCCTGTAATCCTGCGCCTTTGGGAGGCTGAGGTGAGTGGATTGCCTGAGCCCGCGGGTTCGAGACCCACCTGGGCAAGCAAGACCTCATCTCTACAATAAATCAAAAAATTAGCCGGGCGTG
>CAUYQG010127843.1:0-39700 GCA_963574415.1 Tarsius wallacei
AACCAATTCCTATTCAGAACCCTAAGGGCCAATACCTTAACAAATAAGATAGACAAGTGGGACCTCATCAAACTAACAAGCTTCTGCAAAGCAAAATAAACCATCAAGATAGCAGGGAGACAGCCCACAGAATGGGAAAAAATATTTGCCAGCTGTATATCTGACAAAGGCCTAACATCTAGGATCTACAAGGAACTCAAAAGTCCCGAAAGGAAAAAAACAAACAGCCCCTTTAAAAAGTGGGCAAAAGTCATGAATAGACACTTCTCAAAAGAAGATATACGGGCAGCCAACAGACACACGAAAAAAATCAAAACCACATTGAGATACCACCTAACCCCTGTAAGAATGGCCATCATTAATAAAACAAACAACAACAGATGCTGGCGAGGATGTGGAGAAAAAGGTATACTTCTACACTGCTGGTGGGAATGCAAATTAGTGCAACCTCTTTGGAATACAGTGGGAGTCTTCTGAAAGAACTAGAAATTGACCTTCCATATGACCCAGCAATACTTCTATTGGGAATATACCCGGAGGAACTCAAATTTTCTACCAAAAAGATACCTGCACATATATGTTTGTTGCAGCTTTATTCACAATAGCAAAAACATGGGACCAACCATGTTGCCCATCGAAGCAGGACTGGATAAAGAAAATGTGGTACATAGTCACAATGGAATATTATGCAGCCATGAAGCATGACAAATATATGGAATTTGCACCAACTTGGATGGATTTGGAATCGATCATACTCAGTGCTCTATCACAGAAACAAAGAACAGAGTACCATATGTTCTCACTTATACGCGCAACTTGAACAATTATAATACTATAAGAAAGCGTTTGGCAGTAATGGGTAACTGTAGGGAAGAGGGCATGGGATTGGCAGTTGAGTTGAAGGAAGCTGCTAGGGGAGGGAGGGGCATACCTCATCAACAAGGGTGCCTGCATAATCAATGTTTGTATACCTAACCCTGAATTTTACCCCACATCTTCATAATAAAAAAAAGAAAAAAGAAAAGAAAAGAAAGTGAAGAAATGGCATTTCAGGCAGAAGAAACAGATTGCATAAGTGTATATGGAGAGACCTGAAACTTTTGAGATATCTGGGATCTAGTAGTAGCTTGATGCTGCCAGAATGCAGTGTACATGATCAAAGAAATTAGAAAGTATGATTAAAGACTAGGTCCTCCATTGATAGCTTTCTAATGAACCTCCCAGTGCAATCAATTCAGCACCACTCACACTAATAGATTTAAGAAGGTGAATTGGTCTTTTCCTTGTCCCCACTCGGGGTCATTTGTTTCTCTTCCAAGTTTCTTGAGATATATTTTTTTATGACTTCAGACTCCAATCACCATAACCATATTAGGATCCCCATACAACCACATTTATTATAGACTACACTGTCTGCTTCCCATTTCAGATCTAATAAATGTATTTCATTCAACTCCACTTGGCTAGATACAGAATTCTAGTCAGGATCATTGACAAGGCAAAACTGGACTTGGCTTTCCATAAGCTGAGACAGTCTTAAAAATTCCTGAAAGGGAAAGAAGGATATATGCCATTGAAATGCCACAGAGATTCTAAATGAGTGACATGTGTGCCAACCACTTTCTAATTCTGCTCCTGTAACAGACATCATTAATCAATCCCTGTTCTCTTTCCTGCTTAGCCCACATGCTATCACAGAAACCTTCTCAACCCACATCCTCAGGAACCCATCCCTGACTGAGAAGAGTTTGCAACTAAGAGGAAACTTTTCTAATCCTTAGCTCATCTTTGAATGAAAACATTAGTCAAAATGAATATTTTACTGGTCATGGGGTAAACAAAAGCTGCCATTACTTTTCTCCATGGTGTGGATTTATCAGTAAGAAGGATCCTTATTCTGGAGTCATCGGGTCAAGTGACCAAACTACCTATTCAACAGGGAAGTTTTGTATATGTCATACAAGGGAAAGAGGACAAAGAGGAGAAAGTACGCATTTATTGAGCCCATACTATGTGCCATGCACTTTGCAAAGAACTTTATATATAGAATATCTCACCTAATCCTCACCACAATCCTATAGGGTAAATATTGTCACCCACATGCTATAGGGATGTTTCAGAGAAGTTAAGTGACTTGCCAGCTGCAAATCAGGTAGTAGATAAAGAGGTGGAATTCAAACTCAGATCTCTCTCAGTTGAAAATGGGTCCTTCTTCATTACACTTGACTAAACAGAGGCATCAAGATGGATATTTCTAGACAGCTCTGACAGCTAAAATCCAGTGGGTTCTCTTAAAGGGCTCTTTCTGGATCAAAGTTGTCCATTTCAAATGACTTGGGACTCAGATTTCAGCTTCTGATTGATCTCATAAGTATCTAAAAGTGGAACCCTGGGAGATTTTACCTCAGGAGCACAAAACCCTTAAGAAATAAATGGTGGCTTTATCAGACAAAACTCCCAAAATGATCTGTTGCCTTAATTACTAATTCTACTAATTACTATTTTATTTCTCATCATTGTCCCTTGAGAGCGGGTATCATATAATAATGAATCAATCTTGTTGTTAACATTATTATCATAATATAACATATATTGTATTATAATTAACATGAAGACATAATTATATTAATGTTAGTACATAGTTAACATTAATTATCTATTATACTAGTGATTATATACTAACATATACTATATACTAATAATTATACAATAATTATATTATTACCATTATTACTACTATAATGTCAAAGATTGAGGTATCCAGAAGCAGATGCTGAGATGGAATTTAGGATTCAAGATATTTATTGGGAAATCAACACCTGTGATAAGAAGAGGGAGAAAACAAGATTGGGCAGAGGAAGAAGTTGAACTGCAGCCAGACTTGAAAACTCTGGGACAACCCAGCAAGGAGATCACAAATGACTATTGCCCATTGGGTGTTGTTCCTCATCAGGCAAAAGTGGTCCAACTTTTATATATGTGCCTCATTCAGCCACTGGATTCTGGATGCCCTGGGAAGAATATGATGGGATTGATCTCTACAGATAAGGCAGACCCTGAAGCAGCTGGTAGCTGTTCACATTCCTTGTGGCTGTGCAGCAAGTTCTTCTCTGAAGGAGGATCCAGGAGACACTTCTCTGGTTATCAAAATTAATGACAATGACTGATATCTGAATAGAGCTTTACAATGTATGATATTTTCATATTTACAGGTATTCTTGTTCCTCACAATCCAGATCTAAGAATGGTATGCTGTAGTCGATTCTATTGTTGTTCAAAACATTTGGTGTTCTTCCTTATGGGATAATTACTGCCTGCCCCCATTGACAGTAGGCTAAGTCATGTGACTTGCTCTGGCCCATGAGATAGGAGTGAATGTGATATCTACAACTTATGAGCAGAAGCTTTGGAAGAACCATTGCATGTCCCTATTTCCTCCCTCTGCTAAGAGTCCAGAATGTTCCACAGAGAGACAGGTCCTTTAACATGGGTTCCCAAGTGAAGGCAAATGGAACAGAGTTATAGACACCCCACAATGAACATACAGAGAGAGAACCCCCAAACACGTAATTATTTTTTGGAGGATGGACCCCTTGTAGTACAAGGGGTCCCCTGCTAGGTGAGTGTTCTAGGAACCCTTCTGCATCAGTATACCAGTTAGTGTCATTGTGAGAGGCTGCATTTGGCTTCAGCGAATTTTTTTTGGAGGGGAGGGGCGGGGGGAAGAATCTTTCAACCAGTTTGCCCATTTCATATTGGGTGATTTATCAGTGCACCTGCCTACACTGCGCTGAGTGTTCAGCAGGTTTTGACCAAAAATGGCATGACTCCAGTTTGGGTTTTTTGGGTCCCCCCTCATATGTGTATGTGAGATGGAGATCTGTGTTGCTTCAAGGCCACTAAGAATGTTTATTACTTCAGCATAACTTGGTCTGGACTGACTGCAACACCTCCCATCACCTACAAGACACAAAACACAAGCATTCACCAAAGCTTTCCATGATTCAGCCCCTCCCATCTCTCTAGCCTCCTCTCTCACCATACCTCACCTCCATACTTTGTTTAAACCACATCAAACTCATTTCTCTTCTTGATAAAGCTCCTGCCTCTTCTCTAAAATTTAACTCAAATATTCTGTATTCTATGAAACCTCCATAAGCAGAAATAACCCTTAGTATTAGTCCATTTTTTGTTGCTATACAGAAATATCTGAGGCTGGGTAATTTAGAAAGAAAAGAGGTGTTTTTGGTTCATGGCTTTGCATGGTGCTGGCATCTGCTTGGCTTCTGGTGAGACCTCTAGAAGTTTTTACTTATGGTGAAAGGCAAGGGGAGAGGGCATGTCACATGGCAAGAGCAAAGGCAAGGAAAAGAGAAGGAGGTGCCAGGCTCTTTTAAACAACCAGCTCTTGTGTGAAGTAATAGAGCAAGAACTCACTACCACAAGAACATCACCAAGACATTCACGAGGGATGCACCCTCATGACCCAAATACCACCCACTAGATCCTAGCTCCAATACTGGAGATCACGTTGCAACATGAGATTTAAAAGGACAAACATCTAAACGATGTCACCCTTCCTCCCTTCTCCAAAACTATGTTGCTCATTCCCATCCAGTGCCTAGCACATTGTCAGGCATTCTACAGAAGCTCAATAGATATTTGCTGGAATAAATAATAGCTAGCAGACATTGAGGTGTTAGCGTGTGCCAGGCACTGCACGATGTGTTTAATGTACATTAGTTAATTTTAAATTCAATTAAGGTAGATATTACTACTGATCCCCATTTTACAAATGAGAAAACTGAGACCCAAAGAGGCTAAGTAACTTAGTTTATACTTGGCAGTGATAGAGCCAAGTAGTCGGATGCTACTACCCACTTTTTAACCATTGTGCAGTCCTAAAGCAATACACGCATGCCCAGATTCTGACAAAGTCTCTTTCACACAGTGGACACTCAATTAATGGCAATGGTGGTGTATCAAGGTAAGGGTGGTTGGAGGGGGCTGCCCCTAGTGCAAGCGCAGAGGGAGTTCATTGTCAGTAGAAAATGTTAAGACAATAATAAAATCACTGAGATTTGGTCTGCTGTATATTATCACCATGCACCAGCAATCTTAAACAATGTCAGTAATAAAATATTCTTCCCTGCCACAGTGGACCATTTCCACTCACCCCCTTTGATATAACACTGAATGGTTGCTAAATGAATGAATGAACTAGTTGATAGAATTGACGATCATGAGAATGATGAAGATGTGGCAATTGACAGAGAACAAGCCAATTACTTCCATGACTTTCAATTAAAGTGAAGCCCGTGGCCTCGTTTGACATGTTGCTTCTCTTGGGTAATGTGGGCATAATGTGAGGAGAAACCAGCCAACCCAGCTGGAAGGGCCTGGCATTCAGGAAAGGAAGAAAACAGTCCACTTTTTTACATCTACAAAGAACCCGGCAACCTTCAGCAGCCTGAGGTGTACGGACAGAGAAACATTACACTGAGGTGCCCCGCTTGTGCCAGTGACCAGAGATGCAGAGATATAAGAGAATTCAGTATGGAACCGGGAACCTGAATTTGTCAAGACATCGCTGGGCAATAAACCGTGTTTCAACAGCCCACTGTTCCCCAAACCATCATTTTCTTCAAGACAAAGAGAAATGAAAATCATGGACATTCCCTATGAGTAAGTTCCGTTTCTTGGGCCTTTGATAATAATTTTATGGACAGTTTATCATGGAAGAGGATGAGAATTTTATCATTTACACACTTTCCTCCCCATCCACACAGAATCCCCTTACACTTGGTAAAAATTAAGGTCCAGAGAAATAAAGAACTTGTCCAAGACTTCGCCTAGCTCTATAGTCCCAGTCTGAGAGACTAATCACTTTTTTGTCTACTTGTCCACCTCTTTGAACTAGATTGTGAATTTCCAGAATGAGATAATATTTCATTCCTCTTTACTTTCTTAGCTACAAAAGTAGTGTTTGGTTTGTTGAATGAATAAATGATGACTTTGCCACTCTCTGTCATGGTCTAACCTGGGTAAATTTCTCCTAAAACACATTCCCCAAATGACTGACTGGGTCATTCAGAATGTCCTCCTCAGTCATGAAAGAACTGGCAAAACAGACTGGAGGACATGCCAAATTGGTTTTAACAGAAATGCTTTCCACAACCTGACAACTTTCTCCCAGATTTTTTTCTCCAAAGATCTCCAATTAGTGATATCAGCGAGAGATTCTCAATTAAGGAGATAATTGCTTTCAATACCTTTCCTTGCCACCTGTTAATTTTTCTTTTCATGATGAAAGCATGTACTAGAACCAGCCTAACAGTCACCAGAAAGAAACAGTAGCATTAGACCACTAATTCTCAAAGGGAGTGATTACACCAAGGGGACATTGGGCAATGTCAGGACAGATTTGGGTTGTTGCAGCTCCTTGTATAGACCAGGAGTTGAGGGAGGGAGATGTTACTGCATCTAGTGAGTAGAGGCCAGCAATGTGGCTAAACAACTTATAGCATACAGGAGAGTTCCCACAGTAGCCCAAAATGTAGGTAGCGCCAAGGGTAAGGAAACACATTACAGGCACTGAAAGGTAGAAGTAATAAAATATATGAAGTCACAAATCTCATGTTGGGAAAAATAATATTGATGATGATGATAGTATCAGCAGCAGTGGGAAACACCTACTAGGTACCAGCCACTCCTCTGCTTTACATTCTAACTGTTTTGATCCTCATCCAAGAGTCCTTTGAGGATACTATTATATTGCCATTTCACTAATGTGTAACCAAGACACCCAAAGTCACCCAGCTAGTAAGTATCAGAGCTGTTATTCACACCTCCACTGTCTGCCTCCCAATCTGTGTTCTTAACTACTCTGGAATATTGGAAATCAGAGAGGGCTTCTGTTCTGGTTTCTAGATACATTTCTTTTAGGAAAGAGACAAAGTGTCCTGTGACCATTGCTAAGATTAGAACTCAACAAAGTAAGAAATTTGCACTTCTGTAGGGGTGTGTGTGTATGTGTGTGTGTGTGTGTGTGTGTGTGTGTGTGTGTGTGTGTGTTTAAAGCTATCAGGACCAAAGACTAAAAAGTGACTAATGTCTGAAGTTGGGGAGAACAAATGACAAATCCATGAGTCTGAGATCACTTTTTATTTTAGCCATAGTGGTTAATGAGGAGGGCTGTTGTCATGGAAAGAACACTATGTTAGGAAGCAAAAAACAAGGATTTGGGAAATAATTCTGCCATGTATTATGGGACTTTGAGCAAGTTACTTAAACTCTCAGGCATAATTTTTCTTTCATGTTATTTTCCATGTTCACTCTTCTGGTGGTTGTATAGACCAGGAGTTGAAAAACTGTGGCTCATAGGCCAAATGTGATTGCCATCTACTTTTGTAAATAACCCATCTTATACATGTTGTCCATGGCTCATTTGTGCTATATTGACATAACTGAGTAGTTGAACAGAGATTGTATGGTCCACAAAGCCTGAAATGTACAGCATCTAGCTCTGTACAGAAAAAGTTTGCTAAGCTCAAGTGTAGAGGTATTTCATTGTGGAAGGTTTTTTTTTAATCTGTGAAAATAAAAGCTCATACCTGTGCCACATAATGCACTAAAATGTCATAACAATTTGATAAAGTAATGTATGTGAAAGCATTTTGGAAAAGTACTAAGAAATATACACATGAGGTATTAAACATTAAGTGATAGAGATTCGATGTAATATAGTTTAAAATATAATATAATGTTTTTTTTTAAAGGGCTTAAAATTTGGAATTAAGCATACCTGAGTTTGGACATAAATTCAACCAATTATTACTGCTGTGATTTAGGGACAGCTAGTAAATTCCTTGGGTCTTAGATTTCTTAACTGAGGATAGTATTAAACCAAGGAGTATAATTACTCAATTCCTAAGGCTGCTTGGAGGGTTAAATAAGATATACTCAATGGCTGGTTTGTGTATTCATTAACTATGTCATATTGATATCACCCTGTGTGCCAGGAACTATGACAACCACCAGACATACAGCTGTGTTCAGAGAGATCATCATCTCTAACATCCTGGCACTTAGGGTCCAATGAAATAGATAAATCTTGAGCAAGAAATTTCAGTACATGAAAGTTCTTTGAAAACTGTGAGAATTAGTTAAATTCATTACAGTACTGCCACCAATGACTGAGAATGTTTCAAAGGTACAAGAAACCTCTGGATTCCCAGTTGCAAGTAGTCTCTGATGGATGGTGGGAAATTCACAAGAGTGAACGAGCTTCACCTAGGGAACAGAAAAGGAAAGAAGGCACCCAAGTAGAGCACTTGCATAGATCCAAGTCCCTGGTAGGACAAGAGTAAGAGATGACAAAGGAAGAAAAAGAAGTACATGAAAAAGATAGGTCAAATTTCCCCTGCTAAGCATTATGGGACCAGAGAAGGAGCCACACATCCACCAGGGATCTATCCTTTTTTTCCAGACAGCAGCTCCTCTGAGCCCCTCCAAAGAAAGTCACGCAAAAGCAAATCTACAACTGAGCACAAGCACAATCAGACTTGTGTACGTTTTAGCAGAGGGTGTGTGCATTCCTATTAAACTGGTTCTCTTTCTTTTTAAGAAACTAACTAGATCATATTTACCAGCCTCCCTTGTAATTAGGTATAGTTCTAGCCAATGGAGCCTAGATAGAAGTTACATTTGCCCCACAAAGCCAGGGCCACTGAAAGTCTCCCACCCAGTCTCCAATGTTTCATTCTCCTCTTGTCTGCTAGTCAGATCCAGAGGATCCAGAGGAGGACTCCAAGGCCTTAAGAGAATGGTGGAGCCAGAAGATGAAAAGGACCTGAATCTCTGAATGACTGCATGGAGTAGAGCACACTATGATGTGAATAAGAAATAAACATCAGTTTTATAATTTCACTGGCAGTTTAGGGTTTTCTTCTTTGTAGTCCTAATTAATTCATATTATATTATTTTTTCTTTATACATTTACTGCCACCAGAATGGAAGCATCCACAATGGAAATAGACATGACTCTGCCTTCTTATTCACTCTTCTGCCTAGTACAGAGGAGTGACATAGTGTCTGACATAAAGAAGACATTTTTAGACAAAAAATATTAGCAACAATATAAATGATCATCAATAACCTAGAGTCATTGGACAGACAATATCAAAGCATGTGCACAAACCATACTTCTGTAATCAATTTTGTGTTCAGATATGAATTTGTTCCATCACTACAGAGGTGGGCTTGCACATGTACTGGCACAGCCCATATATACAGACATAGCATCATCAAGTTCTTACAGCATCATGGGTACTGACACAGGTGCACAGACACTGCATGACTGAATTCTTACAGCATGATGGGACATAAGCTGGACCCACAGAGTCATGGAACCAAGCCTAAGCTTTGGGCCCCCAAAATCTGGGAAGAAATAAGAATACTGACCCTGAATTGTACCCTACATCTTTAAAACAAAAAAAAATTTAAAAAAGAACATTGACAGAGTTCTTTCTAACTGTCCGATGCTGTGATAAAAATGTTATATGCCCATCTCATTCATGATAATTCTCTTATCAGCCCTACAGGATAGGTATTATTATTATCTTCATTTCACAAGTCAGAACATTCAGGCTCAGGAGGGAAAGAAAAGTGCTCAAGGCCACCTAGTCAGTGGAACTTCCTAGCTGTTAGTCCTGAAACATATGCCTTTAACACTCCATCGTTGTGCTTCTTCGTCTGTAAAATGGGAGCAGCAACACTCACTGATAAGTTTATTAAAAGGATGAAATTAAATTAGAATGTAGAATTCCCTGCAGAACACCTGACACTGAGAATGGGCTTCAAAACACACCACCTCTCTTCTCTTTCCCTTCCTTACTTTGCCCAGTAGAGCCATTTGTTCTAATCAAGGTTCTGGGCTCAGAAAATCAGTAGCAAGCAGAGACTATGTCCCCAAGTGACTCCATCACCAAGGCCAGCCAGTGTGCACCAAACCCCTGATAGTATTTAAACTCCTTCTGGGCATCTAATTATCTTAATGATGCAAAATTCAAAATAGCACCCCAGGAAAGGTCCTATTCATAGGCATAGACCTATTAAGCCAGAGAAAGTCGTCTAAGAAAAGAATTTAACAATTGCATTACTTAGAACGGGAAGGGCTAACAAATCATCATCAGAAGCTGGGCTCGCCCAGCGATTCCTTCCTTTCTGTCTGAGTTTTTCTCCAGAGTGCTACATCTCAGATTCAGCCTCCCAGGCTTCAGGGATTGTGACTCTTTCATTGTGATTACATGGTTTCGTTTCCACAGCAACAGTTTGAGATAGATGTGGTTAAGCCCATTTCACAGACAAGGGAACTGAGGCTTAGAGAGAATTGGGTCTTACAGAACAAAAAAATTTCCAAGTTCACCCTGCAGCTTAAGAAACAGGTCAAGTTTATAGCTTAAGAGTTTGTCCTTTGGAGAAGAGCCAGAGAGAAACCCTTCAGGAGTTGACCTTTAAAGTTTGATCTTCCTTCCCCTCTCCCTCCCCTTCTCTTCTCTCTTTCTCCTTCCCTTCCAAATTCATTTTCTCTTTACTGTTCTTCCTTTATTCTCTACCCTTTCTTTTCTACTTTCCTTTCCTTGTTTCTTCCTCCCTCCCTCCCTCCCTTCGTCCCTTCCTCCTTTCCTTTATCTCTCCCTCTTTCAGTCTCTCTCTACCACCCTCACCCTTTTCTTCTCCCTCTCCCTCTCCTTTTTCCTCTCTCTACATTGATTAACTACCTGCTCTTTGCCTGCCCTTGTGCAACACATTGGGAATGTGCAGATCAATTAGACATTGAGTTATCTGTCCTCCAGAAACTCACACTCAGTTGGGGGAAAGAAGCAAAAAGCTAAACAGACAACCACAGCCTTGAGATTAGCACTATGATGGGAAGAATTGGAAGAGGATTGGGAGATATGGAGGAGGCCCCCAGGGAAGGCTTCCTCTCAAGGCAGCCTCTGCATCACTCTCCAAACTATTGTATAAACTGAAGATGTCACCATCCACACACGTGGGGCCTCCAAGACTTTGCCAGCCTCTGTGGATCACTGAGTTTCCAACTAGAAATAAGATGCCTAGGGGTTTGCCACTAGCTAGAATATTACATAGAATCAGACCCTTTTTGCCAGTTTCAAATATCAGTGGCTATCTCTGAGATAGCTATGACCACTGTTAAGAGAAAAAAGAAACCGTGCACGGTGGCTCACACCTGTAATCCCAGCACTTTGGGAGATGGAGATGAGAGTATTGCCTGAGTCCACTGGTTTGAGACCATCCTGGGCAAAATGGCGAGATCTCTTCTCTTCAATAAATCAGAAAAATTAGCTGAGCGTGGTGGCACACACCTGTAGTTCCAGCTACTTGGAAGGCTGAAGCAGAAGGATCGCCTGAACACAGCAGGTAGAGGCTGCAGTGGTGGTGAGTGTGCGACTGCACTCCAGCCTGGGTGACAGAGTGAGACGCCAACTCAAAAAAAAAAGTGAGAGAAAAAAGAAGACAGTTTACTCTCGGTCTGTATTCAATTCAACCAGGTGATATTAGATATCAACCAGTTAATGTCCAGCACCAGCTTCAGTGCTAATCAATGTCCATTATGTGTGTGAATCAATCAATGAGCAGTATAAGAAATACTTCTTGAGTACCCATGATGTTCTTGCACCAGACTGGGTTTTGCCATCAGCAAGCATCTCATGTCAAGGTAGTCTGGTGCAGAGGGAATAAAGTATGAGGTTTGGAGTTAAACAGATTTGGGTTCCTAACTGTGAGGTTTTGAATGAGAAACCTCAACTTCATGAGACTCAATGCTTCATTTTTATAAGAGTAGATAAAAATACCTGGATCGCAGGATCATTGATCAGATTGGAGACATGGTAAATGACATGGTTTCTAAATATCATGACTGCAAGTCCTCACAGTGGTTTGTGAGACATGTATCACCACCCCTCATTTACCAAGAAAAAAGTAGACTCAGAAAGATGAGACCACCAGTCCAAAGACACCCTGTTAATAAAGCAGAGAACCAGGATTTGAGACACAATCCTTCAACCCAGGCCACCCCATTCCATTGGGGAAGTTACTATCAGAAAACCAATGGTGTATTCACACATCAGGTCAATCTAGATTATGGTGAGTACCAATGAGCTCCCAGTTTCATTAACCTGTCTAGAGTTAGTGAAGTCCAAGCTGTTCCCGTCCTTGTCATCCCACATTCCCTGAAAAATAATCAGGTAAATGCTAACAGCAAAAGGCTCCAAATGCTTCATACCCTAATAGATGCACTCTTTCTTGGGCTTGGGGAACTGATACCACCTCTCTCCCTGTCCCTACCCTGGCTAATAACTTTGATCAAGTGGCAACCTCTCTCCAAAGCTGTTCTTTCCTCTCAGCTTGAGGAAGCTTCCGTTTGGTGATTGCTCATTATCCCCCATTTAGACAATTTTCAACACACAGTGGAACCTTTAAACAGTGTGAACAATGTTGTCAATCTTCCTGCATGCTGCCTCTGCTAGGCATTAAGAGGTAAATTGACTGCGCAGTGGGAGGGGAACTAGGAACACAATTTCCATTAATAGTAACAGAGCCCTGAAGTTCGGTTCTGGGAAGGGGGCATTTAGAGGCACTTGTATACCAAGGGCTGAGTGAGCTAAGTCTGAGTCAGGACTCAATGCCCCCCAATTAGGCCTTTCATTGGTACTTGCCCATAGGGAGAGTAGTCCCAGCTGCAGAGTACAATGAGGTGGACAGTAAAGGGAACAGCCATAAACTGTACCTGTTGAACACAATGTACTTTAATAATGTTATCTCATTTCATCTTCAGAAGGAAACCAAGAGTTAGGAGAAGAAGTCACATCTTGTAGGTAGGAATCACAAGGCAAATTCCCAAATGTTTGCAGCTCATATGTGACGGAGCCAAGATTTGAAAAGTAGTTCTGTCTAAATATGACAGTCCCACTGTTAACAATCACTTTACTTTAAGAAGGCCTTGCTTTCTGGATTCTTCCTAAAGTCTCTTCCATGCCCAGACTGGGCTGCTTTCCTTGGAGACAGTTGAAGATTTATAAGTTCACTACGTCTACTGTTACAACCCCTAATGAAGCCTATGCCTATCCTCACAAGATCCTTACTATTTCCTAGCTGCATTCACCAACTATTTCATAACTTTGTTCTTACAAACATATAATCCACCCACTCCCCCTATCTGTGCCATTCAATATAGACTTTCTTCCTGTGTTACTCAGAACAGTCAGCTTTCTGCTTCATGAGTAGGTAACAGGGATATAGCAACTGGACCACTAATCTCTAGCCCATTTCATTAACAGCACCATTAATGAATGTCCCACCAAGCAACCACTCCCAATGGATTAGATTAGGCACCCAAGATTTAATCTTTTTGCCATCCATGGCCTCAGATAATAGCAGTTCCTAAATAAATGAGTAAATTTATCTTTTTTGAATAACAAAGTCTCTTCTTTCTTGCCCCAGTTCTCAGGAAAGCATAAAATAAAATTGGCCATATTCTAAAGTATTCATTTACTCTCTTGTCTCTTTATTTTTCTATCCCCACATGCCCTCCCAAAGATTTAAATCCAGACAGATATCCTAGTTCTCAAACCTTAGTTCTGTCAAGTTTATGTTATATGACCTTATGCAAATTGTTTTTCATCTATAAAACAAACATGATCATAATATTTTATTCTTTTTAAATCTTCAAACCTAATAATGTGGTTTGAGGATGAAATAAGAAAGCATACATAATGCATCAAACACAAAGTCTGGCGCAACAGACAGTTCATTAATGCCTACATCCTTCCCCCCTTTCTTGTTTGCCACGACAACCAGTAATCAGGCTTACCTAATTGCTCCTTTTAGAAAACTGGGGGTGAATAACTCTATGCAATAAACCTTCAAATTCAGGTGATCATCTATATACACACTTTTGCAACTTTTTCTTGAGAACACATCCAAACATCTTAGGAGCATCTCTTTCCTCCTCCACCACTACAGCCTGACTGGTTTCCTCAATCACAGAGATTTTTCTGTTCCATTCCCTACAGCATTGAGGAAGAATGTATGTCACTCTGAAGACAACTGCTTGCCATAGGCAAGAACAATTGTTGGTGGCTTGGCAAGATGTGCCCATGTCCTAAAGGGACAATGGAAGCAGACCTCCAGGGGACCATTGGCTGAACAGTAGCAAAATTCTTCAATGGCTGATAACCACTTAGTGCTTGTTGGTACATGGGCTCTGAATTTCCTGCTCTCCAAACCAGTGTCAGTCCCGGTGTATTTATTTTTTCAACAACAGTGAAAGCATTGAGTCCCTATGATGGGCAAGGCGTGTGCAAGATCCACTGATCACCACGCAGTGAACCCCTACAGTGGGCTGCCTGCTACAAAATGTTAATAACACCTGGTGTGGATTGAGGGCTTCTGGTGTGCTGGGTGGTTATTGCGGTGTTTTACGTGGACTCTCTCAATCTTCAGATAATCTTATGAAACACGACTGTTATCAGCATCATTTCATCAAAAAGGAAACCGAGGCTGAGAGAAAAGAATGTTAAACGTTCTTGTTACATAAACCTGTTCCTTGCGTGTGTGTGTTTGTGTGTTTAATATAGTGATCTATTATAAAAGCAATAATGTTCAATTGCTTTTGTAAAAAGCAATTTAAAAAGATTTTGAATATAAATGGACAAAATGAAATAAGCTTACCCATTCTCCTTCCCTGCCTCTACCTCCAAAAGATCAACATTTGATACCATCTGGCAGATGCTTAAGAATATTGCTCATGTCAAAAAAGGCATATTAAATATATTTATTTGCTTATTAGACTGCCTATTCGAGTTGCTGCATTAACATCTCTAATGCATTTTTTGCTAAAAAAGTAACACATGATTATTAGATGAAATGCATGGAAGGCAGAAACAGATTATCCTAACTGCCCATCACACCAGTGTCTTGAACTGGGCCAGGCAACTGTAATGTCATGGTGGGAAAAGTCCTGGGCTGGAGGCAAGCCCATGTGAACAGAATCCTTTCTTTCTCCCTTAGCAGCTGAGTACATTTAAAAAATCCCTTCATATCTTTAACCATCTGTAAAATGGGCTATTGATGACTCCCAAAGAATCCCACCTGCTTAGCTACCTGACTGTCATATAGGCATTTAAAACACAAATAAAATGTGTCAATCCTCTTCCCTCCTTAACAGCATTATTACTTGATCATCCTTGCCCTCTAAGACAACTTTCTCACAGCTCGAGGTGTTCTGGGTGTTTCTCTATCCTTTGCCAACCCTCCAGGGCTATTTCTCTCTCCTAGAATTTTCCTCCCTCATAAATATTTGCAAAAAGTCAGGCTGCTCTGTCTCATTGTGTTTTCACACTTTGTTTTGCCACCTTCTTAGCAGAGCTGGTTTGACACAAATATTTATGTGAAAAAATATGTTCTTCTAGTCCCCAGTGCTATCTGCCCTACATAGGACCATAGGAAGCCTTTGGGGCACTGCAAACATGGTGCCCTGGTGAAGCACAGAGGCTACCACCTTCATCCTGAGTCATGGGGAAGAAACAGATGTTTGATGTGCAACCTCCTGTTAACATGGCCCCCAGAAACAGGTTCTTGCAGATATGCCAACGGGAATTGATCTGCTCTTACCGCATTATTGTGGATGGTCCCATGAGAGTTCTTGAAAGAGTAACTCTGCATTCAAACTAACTTGGCTAGAGGTAAGAAATAAGTACGTATCTATCTACATATTTGTACTCTTCCTTCTTTTAAACCACCCTTGGTGCCACTTGCAAAAACTCCTGTCCCTTTTGTGGCAAGCTGTAGTCTTGCCATCTCTACAGTTATGCCAGCTGTAGTCACCCCATTCCCACCTGCCTCTAAGACCACACTCTCCTCATCACTTTATGTTTCTGTCATGTTCCCACCCTTTCTGGAGTCTCTTTTCCTCTTCCTAAGGTCATCCACTACTCTTCTTCCAAAAACTGCACATCTCAGCTGTTATTGAAGGTAAACTTACATGGGAGCATATATCTCGTGCAATCTTCAACAACAACAAAATATTAGCCCCCATCATTGTCTGAGATAAGTAATTAGTCAAAAACTCAGTAACATGTTTGCCTTGACCTAAACATGAAAACCACAATACAGTACTCTAGGGCTCTGGCCAGGGGAAAGCTATTTTGTGTACAACCCAATTCACCCCCAGACCACACTGAGACACTTCCCCTATCAAATAGATATCTATTTCTCCAATCAAATAAAGAGATTGCTGCCCATACCTGCTGAGAAACTATAAAGAGTGACAGTTTAATTTTAATTAACCTATTAATTATCAATATCTATTGATTGTTGATTATTATTTGATGACAATTTAATAATTGTGTGTAATGTACATGATCATTATTATGACTAAGCATACACATAAGATCAGTAAGTGGAAATATGACATAATCTATTAAAGGAAAAAGACTGAGACTGGATCAAAAAATTCAAATCTAGCCCTTCTTTGTATATCATAATGAAATTAGATGAGTTAGCAAAAAGAACACTGTGTTCAAAGTCAGAAAACCCATTCTGACTAACTCAAAAAACAACAGATTCTGGAGAGGATGTGGGGAAAAGTGAACACTTCTACACTGTTGGTGCAAGTATAAACCAGTACAACCTATGTGGAAAACAGTGTGGCGATTCCTAAAATAGAATCCATACAACCCAGCAATCCTCCTACTGGGGATATACCCTGAGAAATTCAAATCAATCTGTGAAAAAGATATCTGCACACACATGTTTATTGTAGCAGTATTCACAATAGCAAAAACATGGAATCAACTGTGCCGTCCATCAAAAGTGGACTGGATTAAAAAAATGTGATACATATACACAATGGAATATTATGCAGCCATAAAGAAGGACAAAATTATGTACTTTGCAGCAACATGAATGGATTTAGAGTCTATAATACTCAGTGATCTATCACAGAAAAAAAGAACTAAGTACCACATGTTCTCACTCATAAACAGACCCTGAACAATATCATAATACTACAAGAAAGGGATTGGCAGTAGTGGGAAACTACCAGGAGTGGAGGGGACACATGTCATCAATAAGGGTACTTGATCTCAAACCAGGTGAAGTGAGAACCAAAGTGAGATCCAAACTTTACCTGTACAATGACCATTTGTATACCCAATCCTGAATTATACCCCACATCTTTAAAATAAAAATTAAACAAACAAAAAAGTCAAAAAACCCTAATTCTAAAAATGGTACCATTTGGGCCTGTGTGACCTTGAGCAAGGCACCTTCATTCTGCCAGTTTCTGGGTTCACAGCTGCAACTCAAGAACATGGCTCTCTCCAAGGTAGTCTCCAATAAGATCAGAAAAGAGCAAAAGTGTTGTGGACTTTAGTGTACTAGGTCTTCCTCCTCCACAGACCAGCAGCGTCGGCATGCCCTGGGAACTTGGAAAAAAATGCAGGACCTCTGAACATGCCCCAGACTCACTGATCCAGAATCTGATTTTCATCATTTTAACAAGACCCCAGGTGACCCACATGCCCTTCACCTTTGGAGAAACGCTGCTCTAGTATGGCTATCTAACCTTTCCAAGAGTTAGGAAGACAAGAATTACTGCCTGTTCTTGCTGTCTCTGTGTATGGACTATCTACTGAAATGTTCTTCCCCCTTCCTTGTCTGGCTAACTCTTCCTTGATCTTTAGAGTTCAGTTTAGATGAGTTCCAGGAAGTGTTCCCAGGAACACCCACACACATACCCACCAGATTACCTGCCCTTCTCTATTGTAAAGTTGTTGACTCATGTGTCATCTCCCAGCCCTAGGCTGTGAGTATTTTTACAATGTTATTTTAGATTCAAAGGGCACGTGTTCAGTTTTATTACATGGATGTATTGTGTAATGGTGAAGTTTGGGCTTCTATTGAGCCTGTCACCCAAGTGGTGAGCAGGGTACCCCCTCCCTCTAGTCCTCATTTAGGAGTCCCTAGTGTCTATTATTCCTACCCTATGCCCATGAGTACCCAGTATCTAGTTCCCACTAATAAGTGAGAACATGTGGTATTTGGTTTTATGATTCTGTGTTAATTCACTTACAATAATGGCCTCCAGCTGCATCCACATTGCTGCAAAGGACATGTTTTATACTTTTTATGGCTGCATAGTATTCCATAGTGCTTATGTGCCACATTTTCTTTACCCAATCTACCGTTGATGGGTGCCTAGATTGATTCCATGTTTTTGCTATTGTGGATAGTGCTGCAGTAAATATACAAGGGTAGGTATCCATTTGGTAGAGTGATTCATGCTCCTTTGGTTAGATATCCAGCACTGGGATTGCAAGCACCTGCAATGTGCATAAGTTTCCTGCATATCCACAACATAGAAACTGACTGTATTCCTTTCCTGTAGCTGCTGTTACATATTACCACAAACTGGATGGTTTAAAGCAACAGACCCTCATTTTCTCAGCTCTGGGGTCCAGAAATCTAAAATCAAGGTGCCAGCAGAGCCATGCTCCCTCTAGAGGCTCCAAGGGGGAATCCATCCCTTGTCTCTCCCAGCTTCTGGTGACTGCAAGATCTCTGCCACATGATCACATTGCTCTTTTCTCTCCTCTGCATGCCTCTCTTCCATGTGTCTCTTATAAGAACACTGGCTGTTGACTTTAGGGCCTACACAAATAATCCAGAATGAACTCCTCGCCTCAAGATCCTTAACTTGATTACATATACAAGACCCTTTTTTTCCAAATAAAGTCACAACCACAGATTCCAGGATTACATCTCACAGTCGGTATCCAAGAAAAGTCTTGCTGTATTAAGGCTTACCCCTTTACAGAAGTAGAAACTAAGGTTGAGAGTGCTGAAAAACAATTAAATAAAATAATCTTCCCAGTAATACACAACTAAAATAGTGCTGGGAAAGTAGATATGTCTGTTTCCTGGGTGTTTAACCCTAACATAGTGCCTAACATAACTAGCAGTTCAACTGTCCTGAAGGGTAGCCATTATCTTCACCATTTTTCAGATAGAGAAATTGAAACTCAGTCCAGATAAGGGATTTGAACCCAGGACTATAAGGCTTAATCACACACTGAAAAAATATTCAGAGTGCCCAGGATGTGCCAGAAATGAAGAGGCTCAGGATGAACCCTTTTCTAGACTGTTTTAGGCACAGGCTCACAGAAGTCAGCAAGTAGCTCCAAAGCCAGCGTCATACCCCCTCTTCCACACCACCTGACTCTCAATCAACAACCCCCCGCCACACCCCCCCTTCTCAAACCACTTTCACATCCGAAACTTCAGTTCCTGTCAGGGACCTTCCTCAATGTCATGCCGCCATACCATAAACCATAAACCATGGTGCTCTGACAGGTTCTCGCAGAGCCAAGGTCCATTAGAGACAGGAGCACCTAGGAAAGTATCTGTGAATGAGAACCCTAGCAGCTGACATCTTCATGTTATCCCACATACGCACTCTTAATGCCCCATATGCCAGGTAGACTCCATCACTAATTCTTTGCCAACCTAACAAGGGTTTGGGAAGTATCTCAGGCATCAGCTTATATGCACATTTGAGTGAAGGATGATTATAAAATAGAGATCAGTAAGTAAGACGCTATCCTTGGTCTACTGAAGGATCCAACCCATGGACAGCACTACAGATAGAACCTCAACTGTGAGGCAGGGTGAAGAATCAAATAAAATCTGTCTTGGAGATCCAGAGTTGCCCAGGCAGAAAATGATATTTGAACTTAGCCTAAAAGGCTGCTTAGATTTCTACAAGCACAGAGAAGGGAGGACAGTAGTTAATCAGAGGGGAAGGTATTCCTGAGAAAGAAATCAGAGGGTTTTGCGTATGAGAATGTCAGTCTTGGAAGGAATTGCCGATGTAAAGTTTGCAAATGGAAACGCCTGCAGGGAAGGATTTTGGTCAGCTGGAATGAAATAGTATGATGGGTTTACCTGTTATTCATGGTTTAGTCTGATTGGGCCATCACACACTTTTATTTTTTATTTATATCAGAAAAAGAAAATTTGGAAAGAATGTTTATCTATTTACTTATTTATTTATTGTAGATTCAGGGAGTACTTGTTTAGTTTTGTTATATGGGTATATAGTGTGAAGTGAGCTTTGAGTTTCTACTAAGCCCATCACCCAAATAAGAAGACATGGTACACAATGGGCAGTTTTTCAACCCTTGCCCCTTGAGGAGTTCCCAGTGTCTGTTGTTCCCATCTTTATGTCCATATGTACCAGTGTTTAGTTCCCTTATAAGTAAGAACATGCAGTATTTGGTTTTCTGTGTCTGTGTTAATTTGCTGAGAATAACAGCCTCCAGCTCCTTCCATGATGTTGCAAAGAACATAACTTCATTCTTTTTTATGGCTGTGTTGTATTCCATGGCCTCTGCACATTTTTACTATTTGTGTCTGGTCCACGTAGGTTGCTAAATGTTATGAGTGTCACCTCTGATACAGGAACCAGGAAAAAAACGTGAATGAGTGAGTGAGTACTAAAACAGGACAGATGTAAAATGGGTAGCCAAAAAGATGAAAAAAGGTAGATCTATACATATGAAGAGGATGATGATGAGGATGATGAAAGAGAAGAGGCAGATGATAGACAGGTAGATAGACAGATAGATCTAGATGGAGGGAGGAATAGAAGGAGGAGGAATGGGTGAATGGACAGATGCATGGATGGATGGATGGGGCTAGATGTAATACTTAGCTAGATACCAGTGTATATATAAAGTTCCAAAGCATAATGTTTAGTGAAAAAAGCAAGATGCAGAATGAAATTTAAAATAAAAAATTCACATAGATTAAAACATAATAATACTATATATTGTTTATGAAACACAAATCTATATGTAAAAGTTAAAAGATGTTAAGAATTAAGTGTAAGAAGAAAACATGAAATTCATGACTAAATTTGCCTGGTTGAGAGAGGGTAGGGTACTGATGATACTAGGAAGGGGAAATTTAAATGCTATCTGTAACATGCTCATTCGTAAACAAGAATATTTAAAGACATATGACAAAATGTAAAATAAGTGTCAATTCTAAGTAGTACAAATCTTGATGATTGTTACCTAGTTACTGGTATTTTTGTATTATTTTTAATTTTCCCAAAATAAAAATTATAATTTAAGAAAAAAGCAAACTGGAAGTAGGGAGTGACTTCAATATTATGATTTTGATAATTGTTAGGTCTCAGTGCTCTTGAATCAACAGTAAATTAACTATTTCCAGGAATACTTTAACCAACATTAATCTCCAGAATTTTTCCAGGCACAATTCCAGAATTATAGCATGTACACAGACAGTGTTTTGCTGAATAAATGAGTGAATAAATAAATGAATGAATATAAGAATGATAGAATAAGTCAGTGATCCTTGGTAAGTAGTTTAGGGCAGAGGTCTTCACTGACTAGGAATCAGATGATAATTCCTCTTGACTCTGGCCATAAAATCCTTTTCCTCCCTATGATATGGGCCTGGACCTCTTTCCAGCTTCTACTGTTCACAGCCCTTTTTTCTCTATGGGATCTAAGAACACAGCCAGAGAATCCAAACAAATGAGCCCAGTGATTTTCAGGACATTCTCAATTCCTTGGCAACTGAATATTAAGCATATTAACTATGACCTCCCTGCCCCAATTTCTTTGTATTGGACACTATAATAAGCCCCTCAGGCAAGAAAATTTTCCAAAGGTTTCAATGTCTATTTCTGTCCAATTAGTGCCAAGTCCTGAGAAAGGCTGCCAATTAATTCAGAGATGTTATACCAGACAAAGATGATACTTTTCTACCCTTGTTGGTGAGAAGTATAGATCAGATAACAACCTCTAAGCTTGGTCAGGATGGAATACATGATTTTTCTAACCCTATCTCTAATTGGCTGGGAAAGCCCTCCCACCAAACATGCAGTAGACACTCTATTATTAGTCCCTTGGGGCACCATCACCACATCATCACTACAAACAATGAACATACTTTTAGTTTAGGTCAATTGAGGTCTGAAAACCAGGAAGATGTATTTCAATGTATTACTCTACTGTCAATGAGTTCGGGTGAGATGAAGGCAAAAAGAGACCCTAATTCCAATGGCACAGGGTTTAGTTAAAGTGAGAATGTCAATCCCACACATTCTTTGACCTTTGCAAGACTGAAGCTATAAATTAGGGGAGGCTTTTAATAGTCTTTGAAAGACATCTCTGAACACTTGCTCCCAACAGGAAGATCACTGAGAAGCCTCCAAATAAGAGTTGAAGCTACAACCAGCCCAGATCCACAAACCATAACAATCACTTGCTAAGCCTAGATTGATCTTAAATTCCCTTTGTTTAAAAAAATTGAAAAAGACATGGTTTTCAAGGAGAGGTGCAAAAAAATCACATGTGTCTATTTGCTCAGGACTGATCTCGAGGATTCCTATGCAGTGGGGTGGGGTCCTACAGTAGATATTTTGAAAATGTTCCTCAGGAAATTCTAAGGCATAACCCTAATGAAGACCCATAAAATGTATACAACCCAAAGGTGTGGCTGGCAAATGAAAAACAAAACCTTTTCCTTTCTTCTTCCCTCCCTCCTTTTCTTTCTTTTTCCTTTCCTGTCTTCCTTTTCTTCTTGTTTTCTTTCCTCTTTCTCTTACTTTTTTCCCCTTTTCCTCCCTCCTTCCTTCAATTACATAAATATGTATTTAATATTTCTTTCTTTCTTTGAGTTAGAGTCTCACTCCGTTGCCCTGGCTGGAATGCAATGGCGCGCTCATGGCCACCCCAGTGTCGACCTGCTGGGCTAGGGCGATCCTTCCGCCTCAGCCTTCCAAGTAACCGAAGCTACAGGCATGTGCTACCACACCTGGCTAATTTTTTGATTTATTGTAGAGATGAAGTCTCACCAAGTCACCCTTGGTGGGGCTGTTCTCAGACCCACAGGATCAGGTAATCCCCTCACCTCAGCCTCCCAAAGAGCTGAGATACAACCTTGAGTCACCGCGCCCGGCCTGAAAATTTCTTATTAGACAAATCATTTGGCAATCTAGTCTAACTCAAAATTATTGCCCTTTGTTTTTTAATTGTGTAACCATCTGGATTTAAGGTGGAAGGCCTTTGGAGTCATTTTTAGAAGACATATGGTAAAGAGCAAGGGCCCTAAAGTCAGACAGACCTAGTTGTGAACCCTGCAGGGATCCCTTCCCAGTTGTATGTCTTCTTTTTTTTTTTTTTTTTTTTTGAGTTGGAATCTCACTTTGTTGCCCAGGCTGGAGTGCAGTGACACACCCACGGCCACCCCAGCTTCAACCTGCTGGGCTATGGCAATTCGTCCTCCTCAGCCTTCCAAGTAACCGGAACTACAGGCGAGCACTACCACACCCGGCTAATTTTTTTATTGTAGAGACGAGGTCTCGCCAAGTTACCCAGGCCAATCCACTCTCCTTGGCCTCCCAAAGTGCTGGGATCACAGGTTGAGCCACCGAGCCCAGCCCCTAACTGTATGTCTTTAGGTAAGTTTCCTAGCCTCTCTGGGCTTAAATTCCTCCATTTGCAGACACAAGACAAAATGGACTTCCGTGGATGACAGCCTGAACTGATGAAAACTGAAGACCAAATGGCCCTCATGAAGCCTAGTCTTCCACTTTCCTTTAGCATACATCAATGGCATCAAAATCTTTGGGAGAGGCAATTCAATACATAACTGCCTTGGGTTACCTGGATTCAAATTTCACCCACATGATAAAGCAGAGGATTCCATTAGAAAATTATCTTAGAAATTAAAAAAAATTTAAATATTAGTAATAATAGTAAAGGTTTACCCTGGCCTTTCAATGTACACTATGCTAAGTGTTTGACATAGATTATTTCAGTTAATCCTCAAAACTGGGAGATAATATTTTCCTTACCGTGGCCTGAATGATCTTCTATAACCAGGATTTAAACTCAGCCAGTCTGATGTCTGAAATCACCTTGACAAGCAAGGGAGGTGCATCACTTATTTGTGTGAGTATATGGGCTGAACTCCTTAAATCTTGGGTGCCTGATTCTAAATATGTTTTAATACCTTCAAGCTCATTAAGGGAATAACAGTTACTGCTAAGGAGCCCAGTAATGTTGGTGTCTGTTCAATTTAAATTAATCTCTTGTCTCTTGGACATACAAAGATTCAATTCAGTACCATCTGTTTGAGACCAAATTCCCTAGCTTCCTCCAGGATAAACGGGGCCATGTGTCTGTCTGTGATCACGGGTTCTTCCTTCATCATAGCTCTTTGGCTGGCTGATTGGCCTTTCTGATCTGTCACACCATCAGAGGGTTTTTTCCAAGTTCCCAGCAAACATTTGGTTCTTGCTAAAGTTTCAGGTATCCCCTCTCTGGGTTTTTGGATGTCGAAATAGATTGAGGCAGTAGCTGAGGCTGAAAAGGGATCATTTCTCAAACACGACTCATTTGTCCCAGAGAACTGAAGAGCAAATATCACATTCTTTTCATACCGGTTACCGGTTCACCTTTCCGGCACAACATTCATCTTTTTGTCTCCTGCATGAAAAGCCCTTTTCAGCACGGAAACATCGCAGCTGCTTTTATAGCCACTGCACCTGTCCCATCTGGAGAAAAAGCCAAGTTCAGACAGCCACAGACATCTTTGTGTTCCTCCATCCTCAGAGTTGGCAGTGACAGGAAGGGGATGCTTAGACGAGTGACTGGTGGGTGGAACTGCTCCAGCAAATGGCTAGGCATGGAAGGACCTGAACACCCCATTGCAAATATCTCAGATGCAGCCATATGTGGAGTGTGTTCCAGGTTGTGAGGAATGCTCAATACAGCCCTCTTGATGTGGCCAGTAGAACTCTCTGACAAAGCTTGAAAACCAAGCCATCTGGGCACAGTGGCTAATTCCTACAATCCCAGCAGTTTGGGATGCCGCGGAAGGAAGACCACAGACATTCAAGATCAGCCTGGGCAACATAGAAAAACCCCCCAACTCTACAAAAAAAATAACAAAATTACTGGACATTGTGGCACTCCAATAGTCTCTGCTATTCAGGAGGCTGAGGTGGGAGGACCACTTGACCTTAGGAGTTCTAGGCTGCTGTGAGCATGATCGCACCACTGCACTCCAGCCCGGGTGGCCCAGAGAGACCCTGTATCTAAAAACAAACAAAAAGCCAATCCATTAGTTCTTGAAAAGTTGAATATAATCTCAAAGTATTACCCAGAAATTCCACTCCTAGGTATCTACTCAAAAAGAACAAACTTATGGTTTATGTGGCTAGAAAAGTTCAGGCATAAAACTCAAACATACAATCAGATGTCTTTCTTTCTCTCTCCTCTTTCTCAGGGCTGGCTTCATTCTCAGAAAAAAATGTGACCTGGTGGAGACACAGTTCACTATTTACATGGCCCTTAGCACACCTTATCTCAGAAGACGGGAATGTGGCTTCTCCTGAAACTTTTAGCCAAAGAGAAAGCATGAATTGGTCCATCCAGGTCACATGTCTACCTTTGAACCAATCCCTGTGACCAGGGTAATTCAGTCCCCTGATTGGTTAGGCCAGTCAGCATCATGGTTCAGTCTCCCTGGAACTGGAGATTAAGATAAACCCTGTCTGAACTGCATTAGCTGAGATGATCGAGAGTCACAAAGGTAAACAAAAGGTAAACAAAAATGTCTACTACACCTAGTATGCCTCAAACACCAAACATGCAACACCTCACCACACCTTCACAAAAATCCTAGGTAGCTATTATTGTCCTCTAATGAGAAAACTGAAGTTCAGAAAGCTTTGAGTCACTCAAAGCCACAGAGCTATTAAGTGATGGAAGCAGGGTCTGACTTGGGAACTTAAAACACACACAACTTACTATTGTACATCAGGCTCTGTGCAGGGCCCACAAGATGCAGAGGTGAAAATATACCATTTTTGCCCAAGGGAGGCAGTCATACCAGCATGCAATTATTGTATAATGTGATAACATCTGCTAAATTTTATACAGAATTTTGGGAGGTGGCAGAGCCTGGCTTCTTGAATCATGAAAATCTGGGTTACAATTCCAACTTTTGCTGTATACTTTTGTGTGACCTTGAGCAAGTAGTTTGATCTTTCCTGGGCTCAGTTTCCTTATCTGCAAAAATAAGTACGCGGCTAGGGCTGCAGGAACAAAGGCAAAGAGGCAGGAGGGAGCACAGATCATACGGCAATAGAAAGACCAAGGCATGTGGAGAAGTCAACCCTGGGTGAGATACAAGAGTGAAGTGTGTCTGTGATAAACACTTCAAACGCCAATACACCCTCTGTGATGGTGCACTCAACCTCAACGTGCTCAACATTTCCTCAACCTCTAAGCTCTGTACCCCAGGCAGGGCCACAGTTTCAGTAAACCCAAGAAGAGCTGGGGAACCTGTGTGGATGGAGCACGTCTGCCCCGGGCAGCTCTCTTCAGTGGATGAGCTTGATTCCTCCCGACAGCACAAGCAATTGCCATGCCCAAAATGAAACTGGCTGCTTAGAAAGTTCAGCTCCCTTTCCGTGCTCTATTTTCTCTCTCCTCAGACTCACAGCCATCCTGCTGGCACAGGTCCAGACTGCCCTCCTTCAGAGTCTCCCCACAACTAGTCTAATTGGGAGGCTGCAGGAAGACCCGTGGGGACATCCTCTCTCCTTCTAAGCCTTTCTACGAGAAGCTTTGCAAAAATAGGAAGCAGGAGCCAGGGGAGACCAGAAGACCTGTTGTAGTAAGCAAGGGGGAGGAGGGTGCTGGCCTGAAATGCAGCTCAGGCAGGACCCTCTTGAGACTAAATGCAGCAGGCCATGATAACAATGCTACATCTCCTCCAATCTTAAACACCTTCAGTACAGAGGTCCACCCTATATTCAGAAACACTTTCCAAAACAAAAGAAACCCAAGTACTTTACTAGCTGTGCACTCATATGGTGCATTTTAAAATGTTAATAATCTAAAGAATGTTTTAGCCGCAGGGAAAGACAGCAATAATAAAAACCAGCTTTTACTGAGCACATAGTTTGCCAACGCTAATTTTTAAATAAATTTTCATTTTTATTATTATATTTCCTTGATGTTAAACACTTCTCATGCTTTAACCAATTTTAATCTTTAAAACAATCCTGTGAAGTAGTATTTATGTCCATTTTATGGATCGGGAAGCTGAGGCATGATCAAGTGAAGTAATTCATGATGGCACAATTAGTAGACAATGGACTAAGAAAGTAAGGTCTGTCTGAATTTAAAACTTTTTTTTTTTAATCTTTCTTGGTATATAAGTTACACGCCACAAAAGTCACCCATTGTAAATATACATTGATGTGGTTTTTCAGTAAATGTATAGAATTCCAGTTATCACCATCTTCGAGTGTTAGAACATTTTCAACTCCCTAAAAAGTTTCCATGCTCACTGGCTGTTAATACTCACTCCCATCCCCACTGTAGCCCCAGGCAACCACTAATCTACTTTCTGTCTCTATAGAGTTGCCTTTTCTGGACAATTCGTAAGAAAATTATGCAACATGTAACCTATACATCTGGCTTCTTTTACTTAGCATGCTGTTTTTAAGGATCACCCATGTTGTAGCAGGCATTAATATCTCATTCCTTTTTTATCGCTAAACTATATTCCATTACATGTATGTACCATATTTTGTTTATCCATTCACTGACTGATATTTTGGTTGTTTCCACCTTGGGACTATTATAAATATGTTTGTATGGATATTCATGGATATATCTGTGTGTGAACATATGCTTTCTCTTCTCTTGGGAGGCTTCCTAGGAGAAAAATTGCGGGGTCGTATAGTGAGGTTATATGTAACATCTTAAGAAAGGGCCAAACTGTTTTCCAAAACTGCCACACCATTTTCCATTCCCAGTCAAGCCCATATTATTAAATACTACTACGTCTTACCTTGAAGGCAAACTAGAATTCAGACATATTTGAGAATGTGAAGAACTAGTAAGGTGGGCCCCCTGGGACAATTACACAATGGTGTTGTTTGTGTTGTTTGGAGATGAAGAAGAAAGCAAGAAGCTCTGATGCCCCGAGAGAGAGAGAGAGAGAGAGAGAGAGAGGGAGAGAGAGAGAGAGAGAAAGAGAGAGGGAGAGAGAGAGATATGAGGTTGGAGCAAGAACCAAGTGCATGGCTCCTGGAGCAATCTATATAGAGAAAATGAAGACTGTGTTTTCATGAGACTCCAGTACAAAGCCCAAGCAGGATGGCTTTGGAGCTTAGAGAATACAGTCTATCCCAAATTAGCAATGAGGCGAAAATAGAAGAAAAAACATGGTGGACACTGTGAGATGAATGCGGTTGACCAAAAGCAAGGGCACAATAAGACTGCCACAAGAATTCTTAGACAAAATAGAGAGAAATTGAGAGAAATGTTGCATGGACAGAAATCCCATATTTGTGAATGAGGATAAAAGAAATAAACTGTGAGCAATTCCTGCTTCCATGACTCCACCTAAGAAGACTGGGAAACCTAGGATGTTACTATGTTCGAGAGCCGAGTCTGTTCTCACTTGAGACTCCAGTGGCTCTGCAAATGCCTACAGCCCTGGCTTCCTTCCACTCACCTGCTCATGGGACACTAAGGACACTCTGTGCCTTTGAGTATGGAATAATTCACCTAAGAAACACAATCAATGCCCTTAATGCATAACTAAAACTCCATAAATCAGGTGTACTAGAGAAAGATAAAACATCAAACCCATGCCAGGAGAAGAGCTTTGAGAGGGAAACTTTCAGCCTGTCCCAGGAGATGGTCAAGGATTAAAGGTAGGGACTGAAATATCTGGAAGGGCATTTTCCTCAATTACAGCAGAAGCTTTGAAGTCTAACACACCGGAATTCAAATCCCAGCTCTGCCACTAACAAGTTATATGACCTTGGAATAGTCTTGTTACCTTTTTACCTCAGTTTCCTCATATTATACATGAGGCAACTACCTCTCAGTTTATTGGGGGGGACTAGAGAAAATGTATTTAAAGGGATTGGCACATTGTAGCCATTATTAAAAATATGAACATGATTTTTGAAAGGATAAAAAGGATATTGCTAGATGCATAAACCATTAGGAATTGCCACCTCCCTCTGCCAACCCATGAACCTGTCTCCCTTAAGAATGAAAGTCTGGAAGTTGAGTGAGCAATTTATCCTTTAAATTAAGATAACTTTTGGCTCAGGCAGAATAATAATTATTTTTCCCCGAACAGTGACTGCATTGGATGCCACATATTGATTGGGGATTAACAGGAACAAAACAAGTCATGGAGAGTGAATTCTCCCCAAACGTCAAGGGGAATCAGTGAAGCATCAAAGCGGCAGAGAAACAGGGATCGGGAGAACCAGGAGGAAGGACAAAAGAAGGAAAATCAATTACAACGTCATAGATGAAATGTTTCCAGAGTCCCAGCTGCGACCCTGACTTTGCCGGGTGATAAAGTTGCCCAAGAAGGCTTCATTAGGACATCAGATGAGACAGAAAGAAAGTATGTCCTCTTTCTCACCCCTCAGTATTTCAAAGGAGCATTCATAACTACATTGACCACCCTCAGAGATGGGGACCACCTGGGCCACCAGGTGAGGACAGAGAGACCTGGCACCTGGCAGAGGAGAAGAAAGTCAGCCTCTGGGACCCATAGGACAGATCAAAATTCTATCATAATTGCAGCTCTTAGTCTGCTTGTAATTCCTTCTAAAGGCTGCTCTGTCCTGTGTCCCAATGCTGAGCTGGAGCACAGTGCAACAATTAATAGGGAAATCATAACCTATCTTCGGTCAGAGAAGATGCACAGGGTTCTGAATTTTAAGGACAGACACGGAAGCTCTTGGAGGCAGGACATAGTCCCAGATGGGCCTTGCTCAGATCTGTAGCCTCAACTTCAAGCGATGCAAACTCAAAAGCCCCAGGGAGTGGGGGCGGAGGCAGGGAACATATATGAGTAAGTGAACCGTAGGGTGAGTTGGGAGCACACACCTTCACCTAAAAGAAACAGTCATTCTCAGCATCACCCAATCATCTATGCAGAAATTTGGGTCAGTCAGGACCAGAGACTCCTAATGTCTCAAGAGAAGTTCAAATCTGAAATTTGGTGAAATACTTTGATTTCTTTGTATTTAGTTAGTTTTAACTGATAAGTAATGATTGTGAATTCCACTTCACACTTGTTAGAATGGCTATTTTCAAAAAGACAGATGATAAGTGTTGATGAGGATATAGAGAAAAGGGAACACTTGCACACTGTTGGTAGAAATATAAATTAGCACTGCCACTATGGAGAACAGTATGGAGGTCGCTCAAAAACTAAAAACAGAACTCTATATGATCCATAAGTTCCACTATTGGGTATATATCTAAAGGAATAGCGTGAAATCTTTTGATTTTCAAAAGTCATCAAATAGTTTAAAACAGTAATTTTGTAAGGCTATCAACCCAAAAAAGCATCATGGTTGGCCAGATTGGGCTGAGAACTTCAGTTTTGTAACTGGGCACTAGCCAGTGTTTCACTGTTGGATTTTTGTTTGTTTTGAGTATTTCTTTTCCTTTTATTATCCCAACCCAATTGAGATATAATTGACAAATAAAAATTGCATAAATTTAAAGTGTACAACTTGGTATTTTCATATACATATGCTTTGTGAAATAATTACTACAATATAAAGCTAATTAACATGGCCGTCTCCTTACGTAGTTACCATTTCCCTTTTGTTTCTTTGTGGTGAGAACCCTTAAGAGTAACAGTCTTAGAAAAATATGAGTAAGTAGAACAGTATTGTTAACTAAAGTCACATGACTATATCAGATTGCCAGAACTCATTCATCTAGCACAGCTGAAACTTGGTACCTCTCAGCCAACACTTCCTCTTCCTTCCCCAGCATCATGGACAACCCTGGAGGACATTTTGCTAAGTGAAATAGTCAGACAAGAAAGACAATTACTGCATGATCCCACTTGTACGTGAAATCTGAAAATATTCATATTCATAGAAGCAGGGAATATGTTTCTTTTCTTAAGGACAATTTGTACTGCCCCTTCTCCTAGAGTGCAAGTTATGGGCAGCCAGGAACAAAGGGTTAATGTCCCAATCTCTTGGACAGTCCTGAGCACACGGCCAGGCCTTGAGCATGAATGAGCCACCATTGCTGTACAAGTTACTCTAGCAAGGTGTAGAAGCCAAAAGGACGTTCAGACCCAGTGCATCACACTACGCCAGCCCGAGTGGTGTGCAGGGCAACACAGAGTTCTCCAGTGTGTGTTTTGGGTCACATCACAATTTACCTGGGCACTTGCCAGAAACAACAATTTTTTAATACCAGGTCCCAATTGGCCACTCAACAAAACAAAACAAAGCCCAAAACCTTGCATTCAGTAAACTGGGAAAATGTTCACTGAAAAGGTACTGCAAATATGTTTTGTTTTACCTGGTATTTTAAAAGACCAGTTGATTTACTAGGCAATATATAAAAGCTGGAGTATTGTATGTTTGAATCTGCACCTCTGAGTATTCTGCAGGAGCCAGCTTTGGTGACACTGAGCTGACGTTTCCATATAGCAACAACTGGCCGAAGCTGAATAGTGGTTACCCTTCACGGGCCATGTGTCCCCAGGTGTCCTGTTGTGTCCCACCCAGCCTGACCCCTGTCAGTGTTTGGATTCTTGACTCTGCTATAAGGTGTAAAGGGACATGGTCAGGGATGAAAGGCTCAGAGGTCAACGTGGAGACTCCCAGGCTCTCTCATCTCCTGGATGTTGCCCCAGCTCCCCGGGAGGCCATTCACAACCCTACAGCAGCAATGGGACTTATAAAGTATAAGTCTGATCATGTTACTTCTTGGAGCAGTGGTTTCCAGTTCACTCAGAGGAAAATGAAGTCTTCAGAAAATGCTACAAGGTCTGAGACAACTGGTCCACACTGAGATGAGGATCCTCATTCTCTTGCTTCTTCTCAGAACCCCCTATCCATTCTTGTCCAGTCACATTGGACTCCTCACTGTTTTTAAGATGTACCAAGCACATTTCTGCCTCAGGACCTTTGCACTTGCTGTTCCCTTTGCCAGATATCCTCACTGCTCATTCCTGCATCTCTTCCAAGTCAAGGCTGAAATGTCACCTTCTCAGTGAAAAGTCAGCCCGGTCAGCCTATTCAGAATCACAACACTACTTTTTCCCCAGCATGCCCCACCTGCCACCCCTGTTTTATGTTTCTTCATTGTGCTTACTACCTTCTTATATATTATATAGTTTAGTTGTTTATTTTGTTTATTATCTGTCTTCCTGTCCTAAAATGTACCATTAGAGACATGTGTGTTTTGTTCACTCTTTTCCTACAACTCAGTAGGGAATCAGCAAACTTTTACTGTAAAGGTCCAGGTAGTAAATATTGCAAACTTTGTGGGCCATTCAGTCTTTGTCATGACTACCCTCCTCTATCACTGTAGAATCAAATCAGGCATAGAAGATGCATCAATGAATGGATGTGGTTGTGTTTCTTTATTTACAAAAATAGGCAGAAGTGGGATTTGGCCTGGGGGCCATAGTTTGTCAACCCCAGATCTAGATATTAAGTACTCAATAAATATTTGCTGAATAAGTTCAGCAGCTTTTAAGATCAGTTCCTGGCCTGAAGACAGCACTTTTCTTTGAACTAACTACTCGTCCCTTCATTTGCTCTTCACAACTGCTCCATCTTGCTGATGAAGACATCGAGGTTCAGTGGGGCAAAGAGTGATGTACAAGACTGCAGAGCTAGGTGGAGACCACACCAGGCTTATCAGAGCTATAAGCTAGTCTGCCTCCAGAGCCACCCAGCCTCTTTGCAATTACATCCGACCAGACACTGAGTTTCATTTCTGGAGGCAGCAACAGCCACATGCAGGGTGGATGGGAGCCTACAGTTCTCCTTACAGAGGAATCTGTAGGCATCCTGCCTTGTGCAGCCTCCAGAAACCAATCAAGTCCTCTGGGTTAATTCCAGATGTCACTTTCTCCAGGCTTCCTTCTTTTCTCTCTATAGCCTGGAAGTGGCTCATGTGTTTTACAAAGAATCCCACCCCCCTCTTCCCCCCACTTGCAGAGATTGAGATTCAGAAATTCAGAAGGCAAAAGGGTAAACACAGGGCTGGCAAGTCAGAGGGGAACAGTGACTTCTTGGGTTGCTGGGACTTTAATGGGTATATGCAACACATAGCTCATCCTAGATTCAAATTAAAGAAAGAGTAGCAGACATTAACTATAAAAACTGGCATTTATGGACACCAACTATGTGCTAGGGATTCAATCAGCACTTTATATACATTAGGTCTAAATCATATGACAATCCAGCAGTGAGTGTATTTTTACTCCATTTCCAAAGATGAGGAAACCAAGGTTCAGAGAGGTTGTTACTTGCCTGAGGTCACACAGTTCCTACATGCCACAGTCAGGATTTGTGCCCAGGTGTATATGCCTCTTCAGCATCAACATTAAGAGCAGGAGCTCTGGAGTCAACCAACCCTGGTCCAAAACTTGGGACAGGTGACTTCACTTTCTTCTGAGAAATGGGGTGGTAAAATGGTACCAAATGTGCAAGTTGTTGAAAAGATTCTGCATGTAAAACCCTAGACACAGTGGCTCACACATAGCAGGCACTGTGTTGACTGCAATTATCTTACATCTAGGGTCACAACTAGTACAACTATCACTATCAACTTCTTTCCTCCGACTCCGAGAACCACAAGGTTCTCACCGTTGGCCAGGGACAACCTGGTGAGGTAGGATGCTGTCTATCTACTATGCCTGCTTGTAAAACTTATTCCTGTCACCCAGTGCTATTCAGTGATAGTCTATAGAGGAATGACATTTTGACCAAAGTCAAAGCCCCTAAAGACTGTAGGATCAGACAGTGGATTTTCCACCACGTGATGGCTCATCCCATAAAGTGTCTGCTCTCTATTTGAGCCAGAAGAGGTAAGAGCACTGTTCCAGGGATAAGGGGTCCTGGATTCAAGGCCAGATCTAACACCAATCAATTCACGGTATGGCTTTGGGAAATTGCCTTTTCCTCCTGGGGCCTTGATTTCTTCTAATGTAACATGAAGGAGTGGAACTAGGTAGTCTCTAAGGACAAATAGAGGATGAATGTCTTGTAGGCAACAAGGGGATTACTTGAAACAGATGTCGAGAATGGCATCTCTGAGCACGTGACATGAAGGGAAGGAGTCATCCCTGAGAAAGTCTCAAGGAAGAGATTTCCTGATGGAAGGAACAGAGTATGCAAAAACCTGGAGTGGGAAGCAGCTTGAGATTCATGGAGCATCAAGAAAGTCAAAGATCATACCCAGTAGGTAATTTTATGACCTTCCACCTCTTCCTGCCCTTCTGAGTCTCCAGAGTCCATTATACCATTTACTATGCACAAGTGGGGTGGTGGGTACACGTAAAGCCCAGACCCAGATGATTTGTAACCCCCAAAGCTATTGAGATATAAATAAATAAATAAATATAAAAAAACAAGAATTCTAATCCAGAGAAAGCGTTTTCAATATATTGTTTATCTAATCCTCAAAAGAAAAGGCCAAAGAGGGTAGAGCTGAGCAAGCGAGGGAGTCTTCTGCTGAGGGTTCAATGAACTAAACTTTCCAGATAGGATCTGCCTGTACTCCAAGGAGCTATTCATAGTAAGATTGGGACACCATGAAAGGCCTTTGGGTATCTACAAAGCCATCAAATGGGTGATTCCAACTCTATCCAAACATTTTCTCTGCCTATATCAACCCTCCCAATCTTCACTGAATGACAGGTTGGGCATGAGTCTTGCATCAGGGTATTTGTCTGAGTCCTCAGACCCAGCTAGCTTGAGTGCCTCTCTCTGTGCCCACAGCCATCACATGGGGTCATGGTTAATAATTACTGGTTTCACTACTTCCCTTTCCCACTAATCTATAAGCTTTTTGGGGGCAGGGATCATATTTTGTTTGTCTCTGAGTTCTGCATCACATAGCTCAGGGTCTTGCCAGAGTAGGCACTCAGCGTATGATCAAGCTACCTTCCATTTATTGTCTACTATGAACTGAGCCTACACAAAGGACTTTGAGACTCTCACCTAATCCTCTTAATTATCAGCCTATGACATAGATATTATTATGCCCACTTCATAGATAACAGAAAACGGAGACTTGAAGGAGTTAAGTGACTTGCTCAAAGTTACCCAGCTACTACCTACTGAAGCAGGGATTCAAACTTGAGTGTTCCTGTTCCAAAATTTTCACTCTTGACCACTGGACCAGTGGGTCTCAAAATGTGTTCTTTGATAGAGTAGCTCAAGCATCACCTGGGAACTTGATACAAATGTAAATTGTTAGCTCCTGCCCCAGACACAAACAACTCAAAACTCTAGGCACAATGGCCAACAATCTGTGTTTTTTCAAGTGATGTTTATGCATACTAAAGTTTGAGAAGCATTGCACTTGAGTTATTGCCTTGTAATATAAGCACTAGGAGGAAGACAGTATGTTAAATGCTAAGGGTACACAAGTGAAAAATGGCCATCATCAACACTTGCCTTTACAGAACTCATCATACAATGTTTATTGAATGAATGTGATACCCTGTCATACTTGGAAACCCAAGACTGGGAATTTGCAAAATGAGGATAATCTGCCCACATCCTTGATACACAGTGAATATGGTGTCAAGTATTCGTGTAAGCTAGAAAATTCCTAAGAAGGATTCTGGTAGCACCCCAACTTTTCCTTTTGGGGGGGTTCCCTTTCCTGACGCAGTGAGGTAGTAACAAATGAGTATGGCCTTTATAATCTGCCTCTTTCACCCACCACCCCTTCCCCATTTAATTAAGACATACAACCCCAACAGAATGCAAGATGTTCAACACAGAAACAAAACAGCAAAGTTCACCACTTCCCAACTTTTTCAGCTTAGCTTTAAAACATGAATTGTGTTGATGGTTTCTTTAGCTTTGCAGAAGCTTGTTAGTTTGATGAGGTCCCACTTGTCTATCTTATCTCTTATGGCCTGTGGGTTTCGAGTTTTGTTCAGGAAATGGATGCCAGTTCCAATTTCCATGAGGGTATGCCCCTCATTTTCTATGGTTCTTATGGTTTGAGGTTTAACATTTAGGTCTCTGATCCATTTGGAGTTAATTTTTGTGTATCAAAGTCCTTTTAATAATTCATTCCTCAGCTCCCATTTTTGCCATCAGGCTGTTCTTATTAACATACATATAATTATGTATTTATTCTACTTTATATCACTCTAATCCTAGATACTGTCTCACAACTTGGACATTAGATTAGTTATATGGCAGATTTCACACCACACTAGCTATTATGGTGGAATTTCTTTTCATGACCAATATTAACTGAGGACCTAACTCTATTCTAGGCCCTAGAACTAGGTCTAGAGATACAAATGTAATACCTAACTCATGGTGCTTACAGTTTAGTGAAGTGATCTATATTTAGAAGGATGTAATTTTTTAAATGTTATACTTACTGATAAACTTGTTTTGCATAGTCTCCAACAGAGCTTGGTGAGCATCTTCAGCTTGTAAAGCATGTGAACATTCTCTAGCCAATATGGTACGCACGAGATGCTCTCCACATCCTAGAAATCCAGGGAAACCAACAAAGTTTGAGAAAAAGCACTACTGAACACCCTGCTTATCTCATTAACATTAAAACATCCCTATGGATCACTTAATAAGTAGTTAGCTTGGAGAATAATTCGGTGAGGGATGAAATGACTTCTATGAGCAATCTGGTAATTTTAGTAATGAGAGTAAGAAGAAACTAAACACACAACCGCCTAATCTCAAAAGGAAACAAAGACAAATAAAATGAAAACCTTTTTCATAGAAATAATTTATATAACACATAAATTCAGATTCTCCATCTAAGAATTCCCTAGGGTTCTGTCTCAATCCTACCGTTAGGTGTGATTACAAAAGATCATGTTTTATAATTGTATTTGTTTGCATTCAATTGGGTTTAACCTCTCAGTCAGTAAATGGCAGCTCCCCACACACATGGGTATAGGGGAGGGATGTAGGCAGCCAGGAGCAGTTTAAACCCCCACCATCTACTTTTCATTGTAATATCATCACATATCAACAGCTGTCGAGTGAACTTAAAACAACAACTTTCTGGCCTCCTCATGCTAATTTACATAACTTTCAGGGGGAAATACTCTCTATAATTCTATAGAAAAAGTACATTTTATTCCTGAGGTGAATTTGCGCCATTCAGACACACAAGTAGGACAGGGGACAGGATTGGAAGGGTAGAATATTGCCTAGAATTCCATTACAGTTTCTACCTGCTAAAAGTAAAAAGTACCAGTGAAAATAGAGACAACAGATATTGAATTTATAGGCTGATGAGTTCTAATAAAAGACTTCTGAAGAAAAAGCTCTCCTTTTTCTTAGAAATTCAAAATTTTAAAAGACTACTTTGATAGACATTGGAGGTGTAAGACTATTAAAAAAACACTAAGTGCCACTTGAAATGCTTCTTATATATAAAATCAATTTTACTGATTAAAATGTCAGTGTCTTCTTACTCAAACAAGAACAGTAAATGTACAAGATCTTTACAAGGTTTCATTCATTTAAAATGTTTTTCTATTAGAAATAAATTTCTGCCAAAACTGTTATTTTTATTAGAAACTCAAGTCCTCCATTAAGTCACATAACAGATAAAGGATGTCAAATGATCTAAGCATCCAACGAGACTAAAAGAGAAGTATGCCTCAACTCTATGGTCAAAAAGAGCACAGCAAAAAGAATATCTGTAGGGTCTGCTCTGATTCTCCAGTAGGACCAGAGACAAAGTAACATTCTTCCAGATCACTAATCTGCACACACATAACACACACACACACACAAACACACACACACATACACACACACAAATATACATGGGGTGGGAAGGTTCTCAGCAATCAAAAATTAATGTGAACTAAGATTGTTAAATGAAACAACTTATTTTAAGTAATGGTCATGAATTCTTAAGTTCATGAAACTAAGAGAAACATACATTTATATAATACACAATGCTCTATTTAGTTAATATGTATTATGATAAGCATTAGGCACTAATAAAAAAAATCTCCCTAAGCAATATTATCTGTAATTGTTAAACCACGTTGATGTCTTTCATTACAGAAATTTTATCTTTAAATATACACTTCTCCTCCTCTCTCCTCTTTATCTTTAGCCCTCTCCCTATATGTACATGTACATAAATAGACACGTGTGTATATTATATATGGCACAGTGGCTCAGACCATAAACACAAACAATTCATAAAAGTGTGAAAGTTTTTTTAATTGCCTAATATTTGCCAGAAATAACTTCCTGTGTTTTTTGGTAAAGTATAATGTAAACACCCTTCAAGATCTAAATATTCTTTGTGAATGAATATCCATAATTCAAGAAAGATCTAGATATGTAATTTAATATATAACTTTGTGGGCAGGATTATGACAATCCTATTTGGTAAATTTTTGCAATATTATTTTTATAATCACAAAAAACTACAATAAAGCTAGTAGAAAGAAACCATGTTTGACACTTACTATGTAGAGACATTGTGTAAGCTCATGAAACTCCATAAATTTTAATTTCCTTTGTGCACATATTTGATGTTGAACAGTGAAATGTAATACTTTAGGACAATAATAATTGCTAGGAAATTGGCATATTATAAACTAAATGGATGTTCAGAAGGTTATGTACACATGCTTTAAGTCAAACAGCTAAACCACATGAAGTTAACATTACATCAAAAATAAACAATGTGTGTCAGGGAGACTTTCTCCTCTGTTGTTACACAGAAATATATAAGGTTTTCCAATGATTGATTTCTACCAAAAAACTTTTAAAAACTTTTAAAATTACAACTTATATTCTCTAACACATATTACCTTTAACATAAGAGCCATGACACCAAAAGCTTATTCTCCTGCAGGTTCCAATCAAAGAGAGTTTGACTTCTGTGGTTTTACTCAAAAAATTCCAAGGTTTCTTGGAATATGCTGCCATATACCTTAAGTATGATTCAAGGGCAAACAGTTCCATTCTTTATTCACAGATATTAGAAATGAGCCTCTTATTACATCCTCTTTTTGTCCTTACTTATACAAGAGTATGCTTATGTCCTTCCATCTTAGTAGAAAACATGAATTATATGAAACAAAGACCTGACAACAATCCTAAAAGAAAAGTGATAAATAATAAGTTCTAAAAGAACTTAGAAAAGTATACATTTATTTATCATCAATAAATATGACAAATGAATGGCTTGAAGCACATAATGAATTCATAACTTACATTATAAAAGCACTGGCCACACTAGAACAAGCCTTGCATGACATAATTCAAGAAAATTTCCCCCATCTAACCAGGGATGCAAAAATTCAAACACAAGAGATCCAGAGAACCCCTGCAAGACAACAAACGCAGAGAGCAACCCCTAGCCACATAATAGTTCGCCTAAACAAAGTAGGTATAAAAGAAAAAATCCTAAAGGCAGCAAGAGAAAAAGGCCAGATCACCTACCATGGAAGACCAATTAGAGTAGCAGCAGATTTATCTACAGAAACCCTGCAGGCCAGGAGA
>CAUYQG010127844.1:0-27884 GCA_963574415.1 Tarsius wallacei
TTAATGGTGGTGGGTATCTATCTGAGGATGGGGAGACACCTCTTATCAACAAGGGTACCTGAACGAAATATTTTTGTATGCCTAACCCCTAACTGTACCCCACAATAACATAATACAATAAAATAAAATAAAATAAAATAATAATCAAAAAAAAAAAATCAAACACTCATTTGAGATTGATTCAACTGCAGTCATTTAAGCAAGGACAAAGGGTATAAAGCATAGAATCTTTGGCCTCTACCTATGAAAGACTGAAGTCTGAGAAGGGGATTGTGGATATGTTAGAATCTTTTAAAATCAGAGCCTTATGATATTTTTTAATATATTCCAAAAGACTCTTTTGCAGAAAGTGGGAAATGAGAGAGCTATGGAGGTAGATAAGATAATTATAGATCTTGTATTAAAGATAAGACTGCAGAGTTTCCTTCTTTCTTTCTTTCCTTCTTGCTTTCTCTCTCTCTCTCTCTCTCTCTCTCTCTTTCTTCTTAACCTCCCTGGGTTTAGATAGAGTCTATGTCTAGTTTGCTTGTGTAATCATACGTATGTTAGTAACATTCATTTTCCATTCTGGTTAATTAATCAAACCAAAGCACTAGATTAGTTATTAGAAGAGACCTTCATAGGTGGAGACAAAGTAAGTGTATTCCCACAAGGGATAAATTTAGTGCTAGTTAATTTAAGGTGCTAGAAGTCAGAGTGGCAAAGACTTTTAGTAATTCTTTAAACAATATAGTGTTTATTTAGCGAATACATTCATACACAAGGACAGAACTTAAAACAGTCAAAATGGCCATAATAAACTTGTCTTTAATTAGCAATTCAAGGCAGTTAAGCTGCCCAGGAAAGGAAGGAAAATGAACTTGAAGCACAGAACAGGAAAGTACTACATTATTGTTTTAGTAGTCTAGTTTTTCATCTATTCCACAAATATTTATCAAGTACCTGTTATATTGTACATGTCATTCTAGAAACTAGATATATTGCCATATATAATAGAACATAAACAAAAATAATACTGGTCTTCATGGAACGAGAAGCCTGAGAAATAAGATGATTAAACAAATATTCTGATATTTCTAGGATAGGTGACACAAAGGAAAAAAATGTAATGGGAATCTGTTAGAGAGAAAAGAAGAAAACTCAATTTAAACAGAGGGTGGAAAGTTACAGAAAGGCTCTTTTCATAATGATACTTGAGCTGACATGTGAAGAAAGTGAGAGAAAAAATGATGTGGGAAAGTTTAATGGAAGTGATAATTTGCTAAATAAGAGAAACTGAAAACAAAAACAAAGATGACTGAAATATGGTGAGCTAGATTTTATAGAGCTTTAAAGGAATAATATTAATTTGCATTTTGAAATATTTATATTGATATATTTTTAAAATGAGACTTATGATTTTGTAGAATGTTCATTCAGACAAAAAAATCACATAAATAATGAGACAATTTAAAATAAAGATAGAGGAGTGGCAAACACTTTCAGTTGGTTTATGGGGTTCTGATGTTCAACAATGAGCACCAGCATACAGGAGAGGAAATGAGAAAGATCCCTGGGTAGGTATTTTTAATCTGACTGATGAAAATTATAGGACAGAAAAATATGTTTACAGAAAGGATTCTTGGAGTCATTTAGAATAATTTTATAAGGAGCTTAAAAAAAAAAAAAGAGCTTGTGCAATAAACAGTTCCTTTGGCTTCACCAGTAATATAGGAACTTGAACTAGAGTTCAAGAAAGGAATGAAGGAATAAATTCTGATAAATAAAGTGAGAATATTAAAGAAGGAAGGAAAAAAATGACATCTTTCCAAAGGCAGACCATACAAAGAATCTCTCTGTCAAGTGTTACAATTAGAAATGTCACTGATGAGTTCAAGCATTTTGATTTTGTGTTCTAATAAATTTATCTTTAAGGAATGTCAGCCATAAATTTATCCAGGTTTGAATGCTAAAATTTACATGTATTTAGATATTTTATTATAAACATATTTCACTCGGAATAGCAGAGCTTGTTCAGTTCATCTTTTCACAACTTCAATACTTACTTTTTTGGTAACTTCATTTTCCACCACCCCAGCTTCATTGAGTCATAATTGACCAAAGAGGTATATGTATCCATCATCTCACCAGTCACCTTTTTTTTTAAGTGATGGAATAACTTGAGAAGTTCTCTCTTAGAAAATTTCAAGTACAAATACAATATTATTAATTATAGTTATTATGCTGCACATTAGATCCTCAGAACTTATTCATCTTATAACTAAAGTTTGTTATTTTAGACCAATATCTCCTCTTCCCTTATTTGCCTCCTCCTATCCCCTAGAACTATTTTACTTTCTGCTTCTCTGACTTTAGATTCCACATGTAAATGAGATAATGCAGTATTTGTATTTCTGTGTCTAGTTAATTTCAATTACCATAAAGTCCTCCTATTCTATCCATATTGTCACAAATGGCAGGATTTCCTTCCTTCTTACAAATTGCTGAATAGTATTACATTGTGTATGTAACCACATTTTCCTTATCCATGGACAGACACATTGTTTCCAATCTTCACTATGGTTAATAACGTTGCAATGGACAGGAGAGTGGAGATGTCTCTTTGAGATACTAAATTAATTTCCTTTGTGTATATACCCAAAATTGAGATTACTAGATCATGTAGTTGTTGTATTTTTAAGATTTGTAGGAACCTATATTTTAATTTTCACAAATGCTGTTCCAGTTTATATTCCCACCCAAATTGTAAAAGAATTCCCCTCTCTCCACATCCTTACCAGCATTTGTTATCTTTTGTCTTTTTTTATAATAGACATCCTAATATGAGGTGAGGTGATATCTCATTTTGGTTTAGATTTCCATTTTCCTGATAATCAGTGATGTGGAGCCCCTTTTTATATTCATTTGGCTATTTATATGACTTCTTTGGGAAAACGTCTGATCAGGTCCTTTGCCCATTTTTTAACTGACTTATTTGTTTCAGCTATTGAGTTGTTTGAGTTCCTTATATATTGGATATTAATTTTTATTGGATAACATAGCCTGCAAATATTTTCTCTGATTTCACAGAATGCCTTTTCATTTTGTTGATTGTTTTATTTGCTGTGTGGAAGCTTTTTAGTTTGTGGTAGTCTCAGGTGTTTATTTTTGCTTTTGTTGACTGCACATTTGGTGTCATATACCAAAAAAGAAGAAGAAGAAAAAGAAAAAAAAAGAAACCATTGCTAAGATCAATGTCAAGGAACTTTTCCCCTATGAGTTCTAGGAATTTTGCAGTTTAAGGTCTTACCTTTAAGTCTTTTTTCCTTTTCTTTTCTTTCTTTCTTTTTGTCAATAGCTTCAGGGGGTTATTTAAGCCTGTCATCCATTTTGAGTTAAGTTTTGTGTATGATTTAAGATAAATTTCCAATTTCATTATTTTACATGTGGATATTCAGTTTTTGCAGCACCATTTACTGAAGAGAATATCTTTTGTCCGTAGTGGATTATTGACACTCTTGTCAAAGATTAGTTCACTAAATATGCATAGGTTTGTTTCTGGGCTCCCTTCTGCTACATTGGCATAAAGTCTGCATTTTATGCAAGTACCAGACTGATTTGAAAGCTATTACTATAGATTCATGATATTTTGGGAGTGTCAGGAAATGTGATTCTTCCTGTTTTATTCTTCTTACTTGAGATTGCTTTGATTATTCATGGTATTTGTGGTTGTATATGAATTTAAGATTATTTTTTCTATTTCTGTGAAAAGTATTATTGTGGAATTTTGACAGTGATTGTGATGAATCTGTAGATTGTTTTGAATAGTATGACATTTTAACATCAGTAATTCTTCCTATTCATGAACACATATTTTTTTTCCATTTATTTATGTCTTCTTCAGTTTCATCAATATCTTACAGTTTTCAGTGCATAGTTCTCCCACCTTGATTAAATTCTTTCATAAATTTTTGTTATTTTATGTTTTAAAAATTGGATTGTTTTATATTTATTTTCAGATAGTTTTTTGTTAGTAGTAACAAAACTGATTTTTGTATGTTGCTTTTTTATCCTGCTGTCTTAATGTGTTTTTTATTAGTTCTGATTTTTTTGATTCATGTCTTTAGGGTTTTCTATATATAAGTTCAAGATCATCTTACTTCTTCCTTTCCATTCTGGATTCTTTATGTCTTTGGGTTTGTGTGTGGGGTGTGTGTGTGTGTGTGTGTGTGTGTGTGTGTGTGTGTGTGTGTGTGTGTTGGAATCTCACTCCATTGCTCAGGCTGGAGTGCAGTGACACGCTCATTGCCACCCCAGCGCTGACCTGCCTTCCAAGTAGCTGGCACATGCTACCATGCCTGGTTAATTTTTGTTGTTGTTGAATTTTTATAGAGATTGGGGTCTCACCATGTTGCCCAGGTTGGTCTCAAACCCATGGACTCAGGTCTCAAACCCATGGACTCAGGCAATCCTTTCACCTCAGTCTCCTAAAGTGCTGGGATTACAGACTTGAGTCACTGGGCAGGCCTAGATTCTTTATGTCTTAATCTGTTTGGACTGCTATAGCAAACTACTGTAACTGAGTAGCTTATAAACAACAGAAATTTATTTGTCATAAATCTGTAGATTGGAAAGTCTAGGATTAAAACACCAGCAGATTTAGTCTTTCTGGTAAAGACCTACTTTGTGATTCATAGATGGTGCCTTCCGTTTGTATACTTAATGGTGGAAACTCTCTGGAGTCTGTTGTATAAAGGCGTTGGCTCCACCCTCAAATATTCACATCATAGCATTTTTTATTTCTTTCTCTGGCTTTTTTTTTTTTTTTTTGTCCTATCTGGTTAAGACTTCCTGTGTTATGTTCAATAGACATTCTAAGGGTGGGCATCATTGTCTTGTTTACGATGTTCTAGAAAAAAAATCTGCTTTTCACTTTTCACTGTTGAGTATAATGTCAGCTGTGGGGTTGTCATACATGGCTTTATGTTGAGGTACATTTCTCTAAACTGAATTTGTTGAAAGTTTTTATGATAAAATGATTTTTCTTCAAGTGCTTTTTCTGAATCTGTTGAGGTGATTATATGATTTCACCCTTTTTTCTGTTAACATGGTATGTCATGTTTACTAATATGGCTATGTTAAATCATCTTTGTATCCCAAGGATAAATTTCACTTTGCCATAGTGAATAATTATTTCAGGGTGCTGTTAAATTCTACTTCCTAGTATTTAACTGAGGATTTTTGTGTCTATTTTCATCAGGGATACTGATCTGTAACTTTCTTTTCTCATAGTGTCTTTATCAGGTTTTAAAAACAGGATGATGCTGGCATTGTAAAATAAGTTTGTAAGTATTCCCTTGTCTTTGGTGTTTTTTGTAAGACTTTAATGGTGGTGGCTACTTCTTCTTTAAATGTTTAACAGAATTTACCTGAAAAACTACCTGGTCTTGGGTTTTTATTTTCTTGGGAGACCTTTAATTACTGTTCAATCTCTTATTATTCATCTGTTCAGATTTTCTATTATGTCACGATTCAGTCTATGTAGGTTGTATATTTCTGGAATTTGTCCATTTCCTCTAGGATATCCAAGTTGTTGGCATATAATTATTTGTAGTGTGGTCTATGATCTTCTGTATTCCTGTTGTATCAGTTGTACTGTCTCCTGTTTTGCTTATTATTTCATTTATTTGTCTTCTCTCTGTTTTTTTTCTTGTTTTGTCTAGCTAAGTGTCAATTTTATGTTTTACAAAAAAACCCTCAGTTTTGTTGATCTTTTAAATTATCATTCTAGTCTTTATTTCACTTACTTTTGCTCTTATCTTTGTCATTTTCTTCCTTCTGTTAAAATTGGGCTTAGTTTTACTTCTAGTTATTTGGGATATACATTTATGTTGTTAATTTGAGAACTTTTTTCTTCTTGTAGGTGTTTATTACTATAAACTTTTCTCTTAGAAATGCTTTTGCTATATTTTGTAAGTTCTGGTATATGTATTTTACAAGCTACTTTTTCTTTTCCTTTGATTTTTGTTTTGACCAACTGACAATTTAGGAGTCAGTTATTTAATTTCTGCTTTTTTGTGAATTTTCAAGTTTTCCTGCTACTGTTGATTTTGTACCATTATAGTCAGAAAATATGCTTGATATGATTAAATTTTTCTTAAACATATCAAGACTTGTTTCATGGCTTAACACATTATCTATTCTGGAGAATGTTCCTTGTATATTCTGCTGCTTATAGAAACATTCTTTATATGTCTATTAGGTTTATTTGTGTTGTTTAAGCCAGTTTTTTCCTTATTCATTTTCTGAGTGGATGATCTACCCTTTGTTGAAAGAAGAGTATTGAAGTCCTCTATAATTATTGTATTGATGGTTTATTTCTCTCTTTAGTTATGTTAATATTTGCTTCATACACTTAGGTGCTTCATTGTTGGATGCACATATTTTTACAATTATTATATCCTCTTGATTAATTGACCCCTTTCCTTTTTTATTTAATTTAAAGATGTGGGGTACAATTCAGGGTTAGGTATACAAATGTTCTTTATGCAGGTACCCTTGGTGATGAGGTGTGCCCCTCTCTCCCCTGGCAGTTTCCCTCAACAGCCAATCCCATTCCCCTCCCCTGGCAGTTTCCCACTACTGTCAATTCCTTTCTTATAGTATTATGATAATTTTTCAAGGTCCACTTATGAGTGAGAACATATGATACTCTGTTCTTTGTTTCTGTGATAGATCACTGAGTATGATTGACTCTAATTCCATCCACGTTGCTGTAAAGTCTATATGTTTGTCTTTCCTTATGGCTGCATAATATTCCATTGTGTATATATACCACATTTTAAAAATCCAGTCCAGCTTCGATGGGCAGCATAGTTGGTTCCAAGATTTTGCTACAGTGAGTAGAGTTGCAACAAACATGCAAGTGCAGGTATCTTTTTGGTAGAATGAATTGAGTTCCTCTGGGTATATTCCCATTAGGGGGATTGCTGCATCATATGAAAGGTCAATTTCTAGTTCTTTCAGAAATCGATACACTACCTTCTAAAGAGATTGCATTAGTTTGCATTCCCACCAGCAGCGTAGAAGCATCCCTTTTTCTTTGCATCCTCGCCAGCATCTGTTGTTATTTGTTTTATTAGTGGTGGCCATTCTTACTGGGGTTAGGTGGTATCTCAGTGTGGTTTTGATTTGCATTTCTCTGATGATGAGTAAGGATGAGCACTTTTTCATGTGTCTGCTGGGTGACCGTATATCTTCTTTTGAGAATTGTCTATTCATGTCTTTTGCCTACTTTTTAATGACCACTTAATTCTTAAATAGTGATTTTATGTGTTTCTTGCAACAGAATTTGACTGAATGCTTATTCTGTTTTGCATAAGTATGGATGCCCCTGTTCTCTTTCTGTTGCTATTTGTGTGGAATATCTTTTTTCATCCCATTCACTTTCAGCCTATGTGTGTTCTTAAAGCTAAAGTGAGTCTCTTTTAGGTATCATACTGTTGGTTGGATATTTTTTTTAAAAATCCATTTGACCACTCTATATGTTTTGATTGGAGTATTTATTTCATTATGTAAAGTAACTATTGCTAGATAAGTACTTATTGTCATTTTGTTCATTATTTTCTCATTGTTTTATAGTTTCTTTGTTCCTTTTTTCCCTCTCTTGCTGTTTTCCTTTGTGGTTTGTTAATTTTTTTGTTCTAGCATGTTTTGATTTCTTTTACTTTATCTTATACATAGCTAATACAGTAGTTTTTTCTTTGTATCTACACTGATGTTTACATAAAATATCTTATAACAGACTGTTTTAAGCTGATAGCAACTTTACTTCAATACCATATAAAACTTTTATTCTTTTACTTCTCCCCCTCACCTACACACATTTTATGCTATTGATGTCATACTCTGCATCTCTTTCATATTGTGTATACATTAACAAATTATCATAGCTATACTTTTATGTTTTAGTCATTTGGTCTACTATAATAAAATACCATAAGTTGAGCATTTTAAACAAACATTTATTTCTAGTGGTTCTGGAGGCTGGGAAGTCCAAGATAACAATTCAATCAGATTCAATATCTGGTGAGGGCTCCTTCCTCATATATCACATCTGTCATCTGTTTCTTCACATGGTGAAAGAGGTAAGCTAGCTCTCTGAGGTCTCTTTATAAGGGTATCATCCTATATCTAATAATCTTCCCCAAAGCCCTACCTCTTAGTACCATCACCTTCGTGGTTGCAATTTCAAGATATGTTAATAAACTGTTAGTAGACAAACATTCAAATCATAGCAAATACTTTGCTCTCCAATTCTCACCTAAGCTGGAATGAAAATAAATCACAAGACCAGTGTTGTTCACTCAGCCTTCAGGAGCATGGAGTATTTCTCCTGCCTGGTTTTTGGATGGGCAGGAATGTTTCTGGACCATGTATGGGAGAAGAAGAGTTGAATCATAGGCCTGCTTCAGGATCCATGCTAGACATCACTGGGTCTGCCTTCAGAGATTCAGACAGGAATATCTCCTACCAGAACCCAGGGCAGGCAGAACTGCTCTCAGACCACAGCTGAGAGGGACTGGGATTGGGTTACAGAACACTTCAAAGTCCACAGTTGGGTTGTCACTGGCAAGGCTGTTGAAATTGTCCTCCAAAGAGTTAAAGAAGTCTATGACTAACAGAAATTATTGAATTTGCAGGATGATATATAAGAAACAACTTGTTAAAACACTGAAATCCCCTCTGTTTGTAAGGTAACAAAACTGGCTGAAATCATTGGAACCATTATGGCCAACTGGAATTAGCACAGAACATGCTTGATGCTATCACAGCCTAAATTTCCACCATATTTTTTTCTACTAACACTCCCTGAATGAGAAAGTGTGAAGAGATAAATAACTGCATGCCCAGGGACTTTCTGGATCTCTTTTCTTCCACCAATCACATGCTAATTCCGGAATTCACCCCCTAAGTTTTTTTTAATAAAATTGCCTTGAGACCAGAACAAGGAGATGGATTTTGGTTAAATTCCCATCTCCTTGTGGGTTGGTTTGTAATAAAAAGCTCTGCTCAAAAACCCAGTGTCATAACATTGTCTTCTAGGGCATGGGAAAGCCAGCCACTTTTGATGAATTACACTATTACTCATGAGCTATATAGCTCCTTCTGGCACGTGATCCAGAAGATGGATGTCCAGGCAGAAAATTCAAGGCCAAATAGAACTATAGGCAAGTCCATAGGGAAACAGGTTGCTTCCTCATCTGTAGCTGGGCCTGCAATTGGTGAGCCAGATACCTGGGTATGGACCTGACTTCTCAACACAGCATTCTTTGGTCTTGGGCTCCACCAAGCTTTCATAACCTTCTATCTGGATACTAACCCTTATCCCCACTGGCACTTTTGCCTGTGGATAGCTGCCAAATTATTACGATTAAAAAAATTGTCTAGACAGAATGAAATGTTAATATTCCCTTGAAATCAGTGGCTGTTGTTTATCTTCTAGAACAGTGCATCATTAGCCTCATGTGTTTTTACTCCTTGGATCCGGGACCTTTGCAAGCTGGAGGACCTTCTATTGTGACATCACACTGATATCATCACTCACTTTGTGACTTCTGGTTAAGGTTGGCATCTTTTAAGGGCTAGTGGACATTGCATATTCCCTGGGGAGAGCTAAACATCTCAAGATTTTTATAATTTATTCCAAGTAGTTTGATAAGTTCTACAGCAATGTTTTTTTTTGATTTGTTTATCTCTTTCTATGTATAAAAGTTCTTACCTGAGTGTAAATTTCTGCTCCAAAACAGGTGAACTGGCCAATACCCAAGGGTTGCTGCCCATACCCTTTTCCAAGGGAAGCAGCAGCAATGGGAACCTGGGTTAAGGTTTTTAACTACAATGACTCAAATAGTTTCCCTATGAGATGCCTGAAGTACAACTTCAAAAATGCTTCATGGCACTGTGTCACCTGGGGATATTTCATGTTGCTGGTAACCCAGGAAGGACAATAAAGCAAACAGATCACTAGTCAGGAATTAAACCTATGTTTGACAACTGTGAGATTTCACCAGTGGCATAGGTCCAGGGCAAAAAAGAAAAGTTACACTAAAAAAATGAACTTGTTTATTGTTCAGTGCTCCCCATTTATCTACACATTTAAAATATTTTTATAGTGTATTGAGATACCATTGATGTCCAATGAAGTGTACAATTTTACAATGATATCTACAAGTATGAAACCACCACCACAATCAAAGTAATGAAAATTTCAATCAATTCCAAATGTATCCTTCTGTTTTTTTAAACTCATCTTCCCCTTCATCATGCTCCTAGATAGCAACATACACAATCTAATGTCATTATAGGTTAGTTTGTATTTTCAAATATTTGTTGCAAATGGAATCACAAGTCTGGCCTTTTAAAAAACTCAGCATAATGATTTTGAGAATTATCAAATTTATTTGCTTCTTTCTTTATTTTGTTGTGGTTTAAAAAACCTGATGTAATGTGAAGTCTACCCTTTAACAAAAGTGTTTGCTGTATAGGGCATTGTTGTTAACTGTAAATACAATGTTATACAGCAGATGTCTGGAACATTTTCATCTTTCAAAACTGAATAGTTTCTATTACTCTATACCATTTTTCTTCTAAAATTTCTATTTTTTTGTCAAAATGTACTTTCAGCTTTAAAATATTAATTTGGGTGTCTTTTGCTCTTTTATCTCTTTCATTATCAAGGTAATGTTTTCCTTCACCTTCATGAACATATATGTAGGATACTTTTAATAGTTCTTTTAATGTCTTTGGCTATTACCTATAGTTGCTATCTTTAATGTCTTTGGCTACTATCTATAGTTTTTATCCTTCCTGAATCTATTTCAATTAACTAATTGATTTCCTTACTGTGATTTGAATATTCTTATTTATTCTTATGTCTGTTAATTTTTATAATCAAATATCAAACATATATATTTTACATTGCTGAATGCTGAATAGACTTTTTTTGAATATTTTTGGTCTTTGCTCTGTAATTCAATTATGTCACTAGAAAATGCTTAATCATTAAGAGGCTTGCTTTTAAGCTTTGCAGGTAAAAGTCTAGGGCTACTTTGGTGTCACTACTAAGGTAGTATTCTTCTCAGAACTTTACTTGATGCTTTTTGTGTTAGGAAGTCTTTCAACTCTGACTTATAAGTACTTGAACTATTTACAATCATTCTTGACTTCTGAGAGTTACTCTATGTGCTTCTTTTTAGTGGATTATATTATGGCTCTGTTGTTTCTTTTCATGCATATCAGTTCAATGATCAGCTAGACTTGAGAGGAACTCTCTTTGAATCTCTAGAGCTCTCTCTGCAGTTTTCTGCTCATGGTACTCTAGCATATGGACTGTGGATGATCTCTGGATGTTTGGGCTTACTTGAGCTCTGGATCCCAAGCTCAACTCAGGGGAACAGTTCATTTTTTTTAGTGTTCCTACTGTATGATAAGTTTCTTCAGCAGTGTCACTGCTGTTGGAAACACTCTCTGGGCAGTTAGCTCAGCCAATTGTATAACTCATCTCATTAATTTCCTTTCTCTCAGGAGTACACTACCTATTATCTAATATCTGAAATCTCTTGTGTTATATGTTTTGTCTAGATGGTTAGTTATTTAAGGTGAGATGCAAAATATGTTCCATTTTACCCCATCAGGGAGACAAGTGGAATTCTCAACCTTATGTTTGAAAATTAACTTGTTAGCATCTATCATCTATTTATTTAGCAAAGTATTATTTGCAAGAAAGAAAATATTTCACACATATTTTCCTACTTAAACAATTCTAAATTCAAGGATTTTAGTAATGATTGAGTTTGTTAAAACATCGGTTAGTTTATATCCATAAGTTGAACCCTGCATGTTTTGACAGCAAATTCAACCAAATAGTTCTCTAAACAGAAATGGTAATAAACAAATGACAGCTATATAAAAAAACTTGAATAAATTTTATAATGTTTAATCAAAGAAACTAGATAGAAAATAATTTATATTGTATATGTCCATGTGTATAAATGTCAAAAACATGAAAAAAAAAAACTATGACATTAGAAGTTAGAAAATCACAGTTACTTTGGGCACAAAAAAATGTGGTGATTGAATGGAGCATAATTAAAGCCTTCTTGGGTGTTGATAATGTTGTACTTCTCACTATATCTTGTGAATATTTTCTCCAGTTATTTTTAGCTTACATGAATTTGTTATATTTTAATCATGTGAAAGATTTTAGTTGGTATCCAGTGAAATTTATAAATATTACATCTTTGGAATTTAGCTTTGCATTTTTCTAAAACATTTTAAACTTTTATAATGTGATTTAAATCTATGCTTCATTAGTGATATATTTTGAAGTCAAGAGTGAGATAATATCTTTTTTATTACATTTTTTGTCATTAGAAACTACTCAAACCATTTTTTCCTCATGGACTCAAAATACCATATTTTCCAATTCAATTCTATTTAAAACTTCCCACAAAGATAATTTCATAAAACGGATGAATATTAATAGTTTATTTGAAGATATGTAAGAAATAAGATATTAAAGAATTACTGGTAAAAGTGCCAAGGATAGACTGAGAGGTAAGCTTCTGAGAGAACACTCAGCAAAATCTGTCATTGTGATATGGTATCCTGAAGTGCTTCAATCAAAGGATATGGATAATCTACAAACACAAATACAATTCTTTCTGGAAGATGCCCTTATCCTGGATATCAAATTATTTACTACAATGAACTGTGGAAATATAATATTTGTCACTCAATAAAAAAAATCATGCATTTAAGAAAATAAAACAGCATGGATAAAACTCAAACGTAGAAACAGACCATAGAAGCAGAACAACAGAGTTTTTATAATTGGTAATCTCTACACCAGCTATAGTTTAACTGTTTGCTATATTCAAAGAGTTAAAGGCAAGATAGAAAATTTTTGCAGATAAGAAGAAGGGAAAGATGGTGGCGGAGCCAGTCAGATTATGTGAGTCCCTGTGTGAGTGAGTTGGTGTATGGACAATTTTGTATACATGTCTGTAAGTAAGCATATGAGTGACTGAATGAGTGGAGGCTCAGGAGCAAGTGGCCAGAGCTCTCCTGGGAAAGTGACTGGTGCCATAGATGTTCTGCTTGGTCCCTAGTGCTTCCCAGAGCATAGAAGCTGAGTGCCATTTTTTAAAATCAGCAAAGCCTTTCCCTGGATGAAGCTACTGTGAGTGACTATCAGATCCAGGATCTGCCTCACCACTGCAGTGCCTGGCTGGACATTGGCAGCAATGGCTGCAGAGGGAGCATAGCGAGAGAGGCAGAGGAAGAGCCCCACTAGAGAAGACAAAACAAGCACCCTGCCACCATTTTAAAAACTGAACAGGGAAGTGCTCTGACTTGCCCACCATGGAGTAATAGACCCCAGCTCTGTGACCAGCAGGTTAACTACTCAGGGGCTGATTATTACTCAGAGGGAATATCCTGAAAATACAAACTTTGGAGGGACAGGACGAGTGCTAAGTCTCAGGTGCCTCATCTTCTATCCTGATTCAGTCTTTGGACAGAGAGTGAAACCATAATAGGATGAGGAAGATCCCCAAAGAAATCAGCAGTGAATGTGGGGTTGTTCCAACCCCCTCCTCCCCAGCAATCTTCTGAATATCAGAGCCACACAGCTGGGACATATCTGAGAGGGACAGAGCCAGGTGGAGCCTGGACATTAGCCATGATGGAAGGGCTCTACTCCAAGATAAGCCTGACTGGGACACTCCTTGCCAGTACCGGTGGAGAAGAAAATACCACACCTTCCCACCAGAGGGGATCCCCCTGACAATATGAGAGTGGGAGGGGAGGACTGAAACACCATCTACCCTCACTGTCCCATTCTCCCATCCTGGGTTGGACACTAGAAAGATTGTGAATTAGGCCACAGATCCACAGAAGACAGCAGAGCATCTTATCTGTGAGCAGCTAAGAAGAACAATTACAGAACCTGGCAAAAGAGGGCACTGACTGCACAGAATTAAAAAAAAAATTTTTTCTATTTTATTTGTGCATGTATGTGTATGTGAGGGTTTGATTTGTATTTCCTCCTTTTTCTCTTTTTCACTCTTCTTTTTTTTCTCTTTCTTTCTTCTTTCATTTTTTGTTTTTTGTTTATGTGTACATGAATGATTGGGTGTTTATCTTTCAGTTTATTTTCTTTGATTGCTTTTCTTTTTTTTTTAGTTTAATCTATGTGTGAATGTATGCATGATTGCTTGATTTGCATCCCTTCCCTTTTTTTCTCCTTTAATTTTTTTGGTGTGTGTGTGTGTGTGTGTGTGTTTAGGTTTCCTGTTTTTTGGAGGGATACTGTTTTGTTTTGTTCTTCTGTTTGTTTGTGTGTGTGTGTGTGTGTGTATGTGTTTTATTGTTTTTTGCTTTAATTTTTGCTCTTGTTTTTTTAAATTATTATTAGTTGTCCTTCCTGCTTTATTCTGTTCTCCTCATTGCTGTTACTTTATCTTGGACTCAGGGGGTACACACATTTACCCATTGCATCAGCAGATAGAATGGTGGTGGGGAGTGGGTCTCAAGGAACCCATATCCCAGCCAATGAACATTGTAATTTACAAGTCGTTTCTGAATGCTAGTTCCCCAACCTTCACCTTATTTGACTCTCAAACTACAAGAGATAGCTAAAACTTCCAAACTTCAGTCCTATTGGACAAATTGAGAGCCCTGATCAGGGAAGAATAAAGTATCAGGCAAACATCAGAAGTTAAAATCCTCCACTGTCACTGAATAATGAAACTGAAGAAAAAAGAAAGAGATCTGTCACAAATCAAGAAAAATCAATGGAAAAATCAACAGGCAATTTTCAGTGTACCAAAAAGACAGTGCCTGAAAAAATCAGACCTCAGAGCTGAAACAATGGAAGTTTCCAATGACTGGCTCCAGAATACAGCAGGTATCAGGGAATGGATGGAAAGAGTGAACACAACTCAAGAAAGACAAGATGAGACACTGAAAAAACTTGTATCAGAGATTTTGACCATAAAAAAACTTCATCCAGGAAATAAACAACAAGATGACAAGCATGGAAAGCAGAATTAATCAAGTAGAAGAAAGGCTCTCAGAACTTGAAAACAAAAACATGGAATTAAACTGATCTATAAAAAACAGAAAAAAACTCAGAAAGAAAAAACAAAGCCTTCAAGAGATGAATGATTATGTTAAGAGGCCAAACCTAAGCCTGATTTGTAGTTCAAAAGAAGAAAGGGAAACGGAGAACACCTTGGATCAAGTATTCCAAGAAAACTTTCCTCATCTCACCAGGAATGATACCATCCAAACATAAACGATATAGAGAACCCCTGCAAGACATCAAATGAGAAGACCAACCTCTAGAACATAGTAATTCACCTAAACAAAGTAGGTACAAAAGAAAAAAATCCTACAGGCAGCAAGAGAAAAAGGTCAGACTACCCACTGGGGAAGGCCAATCAGAATAGCGGTAGAACTATCAACAGAAACATTAGAAGCTAGAAGGGACTGGATTCCAATTTACAAAGTCCTCAAAGATAAATAATTTCAACCAAGAATTTCCAACTTAACCAAGCTCAGCTTCATCAGTGATGGAGAATTAAAATCCTTCCCAGACATCCAGTCCCTAAGAGATTATGCATTTTCCAGACCAGCTCTATAGGAGATGCTTTTAAAAGTATTAAGTACAGAAGAAAGGAAAAAAGAATGACCACATACTTTTCAAGAGAACAGGAGACTATAAAATGAACAAAGAGTACATCGTGACTGCAAACTTAAAAACACACATATACATCAACCCAAAAGTTAAAAGGAAACAAAGAAAAAAACCTTTATCAGTACATCCTGATGGGGATAAACACTCACATTTCAATAATAGCCTGGACATGAATGGATTAAATGCACAACTGAAAAGACATAGAATGGCAAACCGGATAAGAAACAAGACCCAGTAACTTTCTGCATACAGGAAATTCATCTCATCCCAAGGGATGCACACAGACTCAAAGTTAAAGGATGGAAAACGAATTTCCAGGTGAACAGATCACAAAAGAAGGCAGGAATAGTGATCTTAATATCAGACAAAACAACCTTTAAGCTATCAAAAATTTTTTAAAAATAGAGAAGGATACTACATAATGATAAAAGTATCAATCCATCAATAAGAAATATTCATCCTAAACATACATGCACCCATCACAGGAGCACCAGTGTTTGTAAAACAGCAACTAAGTAAATTAAAAAAAGATATTGACCTTAACATTATTATAGCTGGGGACTTAAATACCCCACTAACAACCCTATATAGATCATCAAGACAAAAATTCAACAAAGAGATCTGGAACCTCAACTTGATGCTTGACCAAATGGACTTAATAGATACCTATAGAACACTCCAACCAACAACCATAGAATAAACATTCTACTCATCACCATATAGAACATACTCTAAGATCAATCACAGCATTGACTATAAAGCAAGCATAAACAACTTTCATCAGCTCGAAATACTGCTGTGTACCTTCTCAGACCACAGTGGAATACAAATAAATATCAACACCAACAAAGTTATGAACACTACATAGCATGATGCTGAATGATTACTGGGCCAACATAGAAATCAAAACAGAAATTAAAGATTCCTGGAAACAAATGGAAACAAGGAAATGTCTTACTAAAATCTCTAGGATTCTATGAAAGCATTACTAAGAGGGGAATTCATATCTTTATAAACACACATGAAGAAAATGAAAAGATCACAAGCTAACAGCCTAACAGATCACCTAAGGAAACTGGAAAAGCAAGAACACCAAAACCCTAACTTCAGTATACGAATCCAGAACACCAAAGTAGTAGCCCAAATACAGGACACAGAAGACAAAAATATCATAGAAAAAAATCAATGAAACAAAAAGCTGGTTCTTTGAAAAGATAAAAAAGATTGATGGATACTTAGGCAGAATGACCAAGAACAAGAGAGAAAAAGCCAAATAAACACAATCAGAAATTCAAAAGATCAAATCATAACTGATTCCAAAGAAATACACAAAATGATCAGAAATTACTATTCACATCTGTATGGAAACAAACTCAATAACCTAAATGAAATGGAGAACTTTCTCACATCACACAACCTACCAAAAATGAAACAAGAAGACATTGAGACACTAAGTAGACCAATAACAATCCAGGAAATTGACTCTGTCATAAGAAAACTTCATTAAAAAAAAAAAAAGCCCTGGACCAGAAAGTTTTCCAAGAGTATTCTACAAAGCATATAAAGAAAGCAGATACACATCTTATTGAAAGTATTCCAGGCAATGGAAAAAGATGAAACTCTCCTCAAACCATTGTATGAAGCTAACATCACACTGGAAACCAAACTGGGCAAAGATGCAACAAAGGAAGAGAACTACAGACCAATATCCTTGAAGAACACAAATGCAAAAATTCTCAACAAGATTTTAGCAAATAATATTCAACAAAACATCTCAAAAATCATCCACCATGACCAAGTAGGCATCATCCCCAGGATGTAGGGCTAGTTCAACATCTGCAAAACCATAAATGTAACTTAATACATCAACAGACGTAAAAACAAGAATCACATGATTACATCATCATATCTAGAAAAAGTTTTCCATAAAATCCAGCATCCCTTCTTGATAAAAACTCTTGAACACCCCACTAGAGGGAACATACCTCAAAATAGTAAGACCCATCTATGATAAACCCACAGCCAACATATTGTTAAATGGACAGAAATTGGAAGCATTTCCCCTGAAAACCAGAACAAGACCAGGCTGCCCACTCTCACACCCTCCTGTTTAATATAGTGTTGGAAGTCCTAGCTAGAGTGATCAGAGAAAAGAAGGAAATCAGGAGTATCCAAATAGGAGAAGAAGAAGTCAAGTTATTCCACTTTGGTGATGATATAATCCTATACCTCGAAAATCCAAGTGAATCTGTCAAAAACCTGATAAAGAATTTTGGTAAAGCCTAAGGGTACAAAACAATTGTGCAAAAGACAGTGGCTCTATTACTCACCAAAAACAAACAGGCAAAGAACCAAATAAAAAGCACAATCTTATTCACAATAGCCACAAAAAATGAAATGTCTTAACATCTCCCCAGCCAGAGAAGAGAAAAACCTTTACAATGAAAACTACAGAAAACTGTTCAAAGAAATCAAAGACAACACAAACAAATGAAAAAATATTTCATGCTCATGGATTGAAGGAATTAACATTGTTAAGATGTCCATCCTACCAAAGGCAATCTACAGATTCAACACTATACCTGTTAAATAACCAATGTCACTCTTTTCGGACCTGGAAGCAACAATACAGAAATTAATATGGAAGCATAAATGACAACGAATACTCAAAACAATCCTCAGCAAAAGAAACAAAGTGAGAGGTATCACACTTCCAGACTTTAAACTTTATTATAGGACTGTAATAACAAAAACAACCTGATATTGGTACAAGAAGAGACATAAAAACCAATGGAACAGGTTAGAAGCAAAGACTCAATTTCTCAACCAACTCATCTTCAACATCAACAACCACTTGGGAGTGGAGAACTTATTCGGTAAATGGTGCTGGGAAAACTGACTGACCACATGCAGAAGATTGAAACCAGATCCTTACCTATCACCATACATAAAAATCAACTCTAAATGGTTCTAAGACCTAAATGCAAAACCTCAAACATTAAGAATCTTAGAAAATGCAGCATACACCCTATGGAAATTGGAGTGGGCCACCAATTCCTGACCAATTCTCCAGATGTCCATGCCATCGGAGATAAGATAGACAAGCGAGGCCCCATTAAACTGAAAAGCTTCAGCAAAGCAAAAGAAACCATCAAGAGAGTGAGAAGAAAACCCATGGAATGAGAAAAAAATATTTTCCAACTGTGTATCTGAAAAAGGGTCTAACATCCAGGATCTTCAAGGAAAACAAACGTGCCGAAAGAAAAAAAACAGCCCCATTACGAAGTGGACGAAAGACAAGAAATAGACACTTCTCAAAGGAAAATATACAGGCAGCCAAGAGACATGAAAAAAATGCTCAGCCTCACTAATCACCAGAGAAATGCAAATCAAAACCATATTGAGATACCAGCTAACCCCAGTAAGAATGGCCTTCATTAATAAAACTAAAAATAACAGATGCTGGAGAATGAGGATGAGGAAAAAAGGGAAAGCTTCTACAATGCTGAATTTGTTCAACCTCTATGAAAAACAGTGTGGTGAGTTCTAAAAGTACTAGAAATTAACCTCCCATATGACCCAGCAATTCTCTTTCTTGGAATATACCTGGAGGAACTTGAAGCATTCTACCAAAAAGATACTTCCACCTGCATGTTTATTGCAGCCCTATTCACAATAGCAAAAACATGAAACCAACCCTGCTGCCCATCAAAACTGGACTGGATAAAGAAAATGTGGTACATATACATGATGGTATATTACACAGTCATAAAGAAGGACAAACATGCGGACTCTGTAGCAACTTGGATGGATTTAGAGTCTATCATACTCAGTGATCTATCACAGAAGCAAAGAAATGAGTACCACATGTTTTCACTCATAAGTGGACCCTGTCATTTACCATGATACCATAAGAAAGGGATTGTCACTGCCAGGGGAAAGATGGACTAAACGGAAGTCCAAACTCTACCTAATCTTGAATTTCACTTCACATCTTTAAAATTTATTTAAAAAGAAGCATTCCTGCTGAAAAACTAGTGAAAGTTTTGTGGAAGTATAAATACACATTACTAGGAAACAGGTTCTGTCAGAAGAATCCATATTTTGTTTTGTATGAAGAAAATAAAAAATTAGAAAAAAGAATAATCATTTTTTTCAGATTAATGCATGCTATAAAAGCAAATCTAGTAGAAACTTAAATTCTAAAAACACAATAATCCAATTGGTTGTAAGAGATAAGCTACAAATACAAAAAATAAGTAATTTTTGTGATAGAGTTCAGAGGAGTTACACAAAATGAATAACAAATAGAAAAATACTATAGGAAACGTTTTTAGTAAATGTAGTGATACTTTATGTGATGACTTGGAAGGTTAAATAAAATTATGGTGTTTATTATTTCCAAATAGATTTTTAGAATAATGGTTATCCCAACCAAAATCTTATGGATTTTTAAAATTTGTATGTGTATTAAATAGGAAAGACTGATTCTAAATTTTATTTAAAATTTAAAGAAACAAGAATAACCAATATATTTTAAGAACAAATGGGTTAGTAGCTCTATCCAAGATAAAGATTTATTGTAAGACTTCAGTAATTACAAAAGTGTGTTATTGGTACAAGAATAATTACATTAAAAGCAGGAACGACATAAAGATTATAGAAATGTACTTACCTAAACCATGTGAGAGCATATTGCAAAGCTGGAGTAACAGTGTGTTTATTAATCACACTAGCCTCTTAAGCCATTTCAAAGTATAAAAGGAGGTCCACAGCTGCTCCTGTTACCTGAACACAAACCCTTCCTGCATTGTCAAAAATAAAGCTAGTTTAGCTATGTTATTATTATTATTAATTAGAGTTTAGATTCTAGGGATGAAATGATAAGTTAAGAACTTGGCTGCTTTTTGGTTGTGTGTAGTCAACAGTAATATTGCCATCTCGTATAACTTTTGGGGGGCTACACACTTCTCTATGCACATTTTATTATATTTTCCAATTCCAATAGGCAGATTGCACCTATTGAGCAATTTGAGTCTGCTTTTGCCAGATCTATCGAGACCCAGGAATTTCTGGGAATTTACAGCTCCTGATGGCCCTAAAAGAATGACTGGAGGGCATGAAGGAATGAAATTGAAACTTTTCTTTGGGGGACTTTGTCTGAGGCATCATTCTTGCTAGGTATTCTGTTCTTCCAGGTGTTACTTCTCCTGCACCCTGCTTAATTCTTCCTGTGATCACTGTAACCACTTTAATAAATTTCTCACATAAAAATATTCATTTGTGTCTCTTCCTAGGAAAAAACAGCCTACGACACTGTGTAACATTAAACTAGTTATGTAGTTTCCTCAGTTTCTTCTACTGCCAAGGGGCAATCAGAATACTCTTCTCTCAAAGCTGCTATGAGAATTAAATTAGATGAACACATCAAAGACAATTAGCACAAAGTTGGGAATGCACATCACCTAAATGCTTGCTACTATATCATTGGGGTATCAACTGGACCCTTCAGTGATTATAATAGTCAGGGTTCTCCAGAAAAGTAGAACCAAAAAGATACATTCAAGGAGGGACCTGAAAAAGCAGAATTTATTTATAAAAAAAGTATATTTATTTTTACATGTTTCAACTTCAGTCACCTTCAAAGTACACTCTGTTTGATGCACTACACCTATCAAGGCATTTTTTCCACTTCTCAAAATTTTTGAACTATCAATTTTGATGCCTTTTAGAGCATCTGCCATCTTTTGTTTTGTTTCTTTCACATTAGCAAAATGTCTCCCTTTAAGGACTTTTTTCATCCAGGGAAACAAACAAAAAAAGTCATTTGGGATGAGATTGGCTGAACAGAGAGGGTGAGGCACAGGGATCATGCTGTTTTTGATAAAAAACTGCTGAACACTGAGTGCGGTGTGGGTTGTTGTGCTTGTAAATCAGCCATCATGAAATGGGCAAACGCGGTGATAGAATCTCCAGGAAAAAAAAAAAAGAAAAAAGAAATCACTGAAGCTGAATGCAGACTTTCACAACTCTAGCTGGCAAACGGATATCAATGGGTTCCTAGAACACTTACCTAGCAGGGGGAAGCCTGTAATACAAGAGGACTGTTCTCCAAAAAATAACTGTTTTGCAGGGGTTGCCCCACTCGTATAGCTGTATAAGAATGAATTTATTATGGGATTAGCTCATGTCATTAAGGAGGCAGAGAAATCCCTCAATGTGTTGTCTGCAGACTAGAGATGCAGGAAAACTGGGCATGTAATTCAGTCTGAGTCCAAAGGCCTAAGAATCAAGGGAGGCAATGATGCAACTCTCATTTTCAATCTGAGGGCCTAAGAACCTGGAGCTCTCATGTCTGATGGCAGGAGATGATGAATGTCTCGACTCCAGGGGAGAGAGTGAGTTTGTTCTTCCTCTGCCTTTTTGTTCTATTCAAGCCCTCAATGTGTTGGATGAAGCCTAGGCAAATTGATAAGGGCAGATCTTCCTAACTCAGCCCGCTGATATTTTACTAGCTATCTAGTTATATCCATTAACTCAGTCAAGTTGACATATAAAATTAACCACCACATAAATCAATTACTTCTGGAGGATTTTACACTGTTAGTGAGATGTGTATGTGTATATACACACACACACACATGCACACACACACAAACACACACATTCTGATATATACATACATATATACACACAGCATACTTATTTATATATACTGATTTAGTATCACCTCATGAATTGTGTGTCATACCTGTTTCCAGCTTCATTAAATAGTTATATTTCACTCTATTCTATTTTATTGTATTGGGTGGTTTTCAGGAAAATGGTATACTCCTGTGATATTTTTGACTAAATAATCAGTTTAAATAAACATTGATTTTATTAAGTTTTCTCATTGCTTATAGAAAATGCACTTATGAAAAAATCAAAATCAATTTAAAAATTTTTTCTTTATCTAAAAAATGGTCTATTTTTTTCTGATTTCCTCAAAAAGCAGTTACTCTATTTATTTATTTTTAATGGTTTTTTAAAAGAATGTAGTAAATCCAGACTATGATTGAAGAAAAGGTACAAATAATTCCAGTATATTTTTGAAAGTACAATGTAGTTCTTTTTTTTTTTTTTTTACTCAAAAGGCCCTAATTCAAATTTTGTGAAGTGTTGCATGAGGCTTTAGCTACATGATTCCCATTAAAGTCAATGATTCCTACTGACTATAATGGGAATCACACTGTCACAACCCCAGGGATCCCTTTGTACATTTAGTTATGCCTTTAAAACTGCTTAGACAATTTCAGCATTATTTTGCTTCAATAAAAAAAAAGATAACACATAATTTGATGTTTTTCAAAGCTTGCACCGAGCACAGCTTAAAACAGTTTAATACAATTTTAAAGAAAAATTTTTTCACTTAATTGAATGTTGTGACACCAATTTTGTCACCTCCTACTTTCATATTATGTAATAAAATGAAGAGTTATATAAATATTATATTTATATATATGTGTGTGTGTGTGTGTGTGTGCGTGTGTGTGTGAATAAATAGTTCAGTGACATGTACATATATAGATAATAACATAGCATCTAACCTGGAGACCTGGTCAGGTGACTCCTGACTCACAGTGCTTTTGGAACTTTATTATTTCTGTCACTTTTCTTCTTTCCTTTGCAAATAAAAGTGACCACAAAATACTGATACATTTCCTTAGAAAATATAAAAGAGAAAAAGTAAACCCTGTGTTTAAAATGCTTGCATTTATAAATCAAAATTCTGGCAGTTTTTAGTATCTTCTTTAACAAATACTTCTTATTTCTCTTGTTTCACTGCATTTGTCTATTTCTTTTTGTCTTTCTCCTCAAAATGCACACACACACACACTCACACCCAAACTCACATACACACACAAAGAATGAGCATGCATATGCACTCAAATTTACATGTCTATAAGTTGTAGTAGCCAAGAGGGCCTTCTCTAAAGCCATTGAAACCTACCCTAAACCACTTCATAGTGAGTAAACATCAATAATACCCTAATCTCTTTGTCACAGCTTTGCCTAATCTGTAAAATGGACATTATAATGGTATCTGTATTACAGTGTTATGAAGAATACATGTGTTAATACATGTGTGGAACAGTGGTGTGCATATTATAAGATCTCTAAATGGAAGCATATAAATCTAAATCTGATTGTCTATAACTACATTTCAACTAAATGCTTTTACCTTGTGCATTCTTTGCTTAAGGGAAATGAGAAGGAAGCAAAAATTTGTGCATTAATCACAGGCATAAGACATTATTCTTTACATTGTATTGTGCATTCTATAAGTCTGCTGCAATGTTGTATTTAGTAATATGTTTATTTTGACAGACGAAGAAACAAGTTCACAGTGGCTAACTAACTTATAGAAAGTTATGAACTTAATGATTGATAGAGTTGTGAATTAGGCTTGGGTTTTCTGACAATATATAATTTCATGCAAGACCAATTATTATGTGCTGGATAGAGGCTAGACAATAATCTTAAACAAAACAAAACAGACAAGACCCCTTCTTCTATACTTCTCATGTTCTAATAAAAAGAGAGAAAAAAATAAACAGGTTAAAAAGTACAAGATAATTTCAACAATGACAATTTTCCAAAGAAAATAAAATGAGGTAATTTTTTTTTTTTTTTTTGAGTTGGAGTCTCACTCTGTCGCCCAGACTGGAGTGCAGCGGCACGCTCCCGGCCACTGCAGCCTCGACCTGCTGGGCTCCGGCGAGCCTTCTGCCTCAGCCTTCCAAGTAGCTGGAACTACAGGTGCACACTACCACACCCGGCTAATTTTTGATTTATTGTAGAGACGAGGTCTCGCCAAGTTTCCCGGAAGGGTCTCGAACCCACAGGCTCAGGCAATCCTCTCACCTCGGCCTCCCAAAGTGCTGGGATTACAAGCTGAGCCACTGAGTCCGGCCTAAAATGAAGTAATTTGTGAAGGACTTCATTAAGAAAGGAGGGCTATTTCAGGTTAGAGTTGAATTGCAAAATTAATGATGAGAAGGAGTCTCAGCCAATCCAGAATGAGAGTGAGGGAGCAGGGTCATATTTTAAGGCAAGAGTAACACCTCGCTTAGGAAGCGAAATGGTGGGATTAAGGATGGCAGCTTGAGCAATTGAGTAAATACTAGCAAGGATTACTGGAAAGGGAAAAAAATGATTGGGACTCAGCTACAATAATTTGTTTTTAGACAAATTAAGTAGGTAATACCTTAATAAGTATTCATACAGAAACAGTGAATTGGCAATCGAAACATAAGTGTGAAGCTGAGAAGCAAAGTCATTTTCAGATGTATGATGCTAATTTGGTCACTAAACTGAATGACAGAAACTGTAAAAGAAAGTGGAGGTGGAGAAAAGCAAGAACATAGACCCAAACTTTGGGGTAGTCTAAATTTTAAAAAGAGTCAGAAAAATGATCTAACAAAAGAAATAGAGGAGGGACAGTATGATTTAGACAGAAAACAGATTGTATTTTCATAAAAGCCAAAGGAAACAACTTTTGTCAAGAGACAGAAAGAGCAACTCTATGAGGAGCTGTTAAATGGTCAATGACAATATGCATTGAGGATAATTTACAACTTGGATTTTAGTGACTGATGTAGAATGGTATGCTAAGAGTCTGATTGTGCTGAATTAAGGGGGGACTGGAAAGTAGATTAGTGGTGATTTGTTGGGACAACTCTTCCAACAGGCATTCTAGAACAGGAGCAGAAATCTAGTTTAATATCAAGTAAAGGAAGGTCATGTAGCAAATGTAAAAATATATTAGGAGAAAGAATACACCGTGTTGTTAGCTAATGAAAATGATCCCATAGAGAAAGTTAATTTGATGATTCAGGAAGTGGATAATCATTATAAGAGAATAGTCCATAAGGTGATTAAAATATACTGAATCCAGGACACAAAGAAGGGAGTTAGCCTTAGACAAGTTAAGAAATGTGTTGTTCATTTTAAGAGGAGGTAAAGGAGAGAATGTTAGTCCGTGGGCAGTTAGGCTTCTTTGGGATTTTTTCCAATACCAACAACCAATTATTGGAAATACCCTCTAGGTTCTCAATGATTTAATTGAATTTTGACACCGTGTACCCAGAGTTAGCATCAGACTCCACAAAATAAGGGTCAGTGTCACAACGGTGCCCTCAATTCAGTTGCCAAAATCTAGGTCACCCATACTTCTGACTGCCTAGTTATAAAATATAGGTTCCCACGACCCTCACCTCAGGTTCCAAAATTTACTAGAATGATTCACAGGACTCAGGAAAACACTTTATTGATATTTAATTGGTTATTTCATTTATTTATTTATATTATTTAAGATGTGGTGTACAATTCAGGATTAGATAAGTGGTCATTGTACAGGTAAAAGTTTGGACCTCCCTTTGGTACCCGCTTTCCTGGTTTCCTTATTGGTGTTACATGTCCTCCCCCTTTCTTCCCCTGGCAGTGTCCCACTATCACCAAACCCTTTCTTATACTATTATGATAAATGTTCAGGGTCCACTTATAAGAGAACATGTGGTACTCATTTTTTGGTTTCTGTGAGAGATCACTGAATTTGATAAATTCTAAATTCATCCAAGTTGCTGTGCAGTCCATAATTTTGTTAGTTTTTATGACTGGATAATATTCCATTGTTTATATGTACCATATTTTTTTCTAATCTGGTCCATTTTCAATGGGCAGCACGATTGGTCCCATGGTTTTGCTATTGAGAATAATGCTGCAATAAACATGCATGTACAAGTAACATGCAAGTAAGTAACAACCGCTGGGAAGAGAAGACCCTATTCAGTAAATAGTACTGGGAAAACTGGATGACCACATGCAGAAAACCGAAACAGGACCCCTACCTATCACCATACACAAAACTAATTCTAGATGGACCAAAGACCTAAACATTAAACCTCAAACTATAAGAAAACACAGGAAATTCTCTTATGCACATTGGAGTAGGCAACCAATTCTTGATCACATCCCCAAAAGCGAATGAAATAAGAGATAAGATAGACAAATGGGACCTCATCAAACTGAAAAGCTTCTGCAAAGTAAAAGAAACTACCAAGAGAGTGGGGAGGCCAAGAATGGGAAAAAATATCTGCCAACTGAACATCTGACAAAGCCCTAACATCCAACATCTCCAAGAAACACAAACTGGTTTATTGCAAAGGATATTATAAAGAATACAGATGAACAGCCAGTTGCAAAGATACACAGGGTGAAAGATCCCAAGTGCACATATTGTTTTGTATGAAGTTGAAGTACATAAACTTCCCAGCATTTGGATGCATTCACCAACTTGGAAGCTTATCAAATCTTGTTGTTCAAGAGTTCTTACAGAGTGCAATCTCCCGCTCTTCCTTCCTTTCCCAGAGTTGTTTGGGGGGGGCTAAAATTCCAACCCTCTATTCACTTGGTCTTACCAGTGACCACCACCATCCTGAGGCTATCTGGGGGCTCCATCCTAAGTCATCTCAATGATATTAACTCAAGGGTGATTAAATGAGATTTTATGAATGACAAAAAAAAAAAATCCTTCAATTTCAAAGGTTTTAAGACCTCTAAGCCAGAAACCAGAAACAAAGATCAAATCTATTTCTTATTATACCATAGCTGATATATTTGCATCAGGATTATGAAAAAAAATCACCTGATTACCTCCCTGTTCTTTTTTTTTTTTTTCTTCTAGAACTTGACTCTTTTATATAAAAAAGCTAAGAGGTTTTGTATGATTTTATTGCACACTGAATTTTTTATTACAGTAAAAATACATAATTCAAAATTTACCATCCTAACCATTTAACACATCTTAACAAATCTTAACAATATAAACAGTATAGAGTTCAGTAGTGTTATGGATATTCACATGTTGTGCAATAGATTTCTAGAACATTTTCACTTTGCAGAATGGAAACTCTGTACCCATTAAACAACAACTCCTTTTTTCTTTCTCCTTCTAACACCTGTCAACCACCATTACATTTTTGGTTTCTAGAATTTGACTACTTTAAATACCTTGTACAAGTGGAATCATACAGTATTTGTCTGTGTTTGACTGTCTCATTTCACTTAGCATAATGTCCTCAAGGGTCATTCATGTCAT